>NSDO01000253.1:0-79602 GCA_002286825.1 Lagenidium giganteum
GGTCCCAGTCAGGCTACGTCTTCATCTCTGCCGGAGCCGCGATCTCATGGAAGTCGACGAAACAGACCATTGCGGCAACTTCGACAAACCAGTCCGAAATCATCGCGCTCTACAAGGCGAGCCGCGAGTGCGTCTGGCTACGCCGGTTCATCGATTTCATCTGCAAGAACCTTGGCCAGACGGAACAACTTCGACCGACCGTCATCTTCGAAGACAATAGCGCCTGCGTAACTCAAGTTCAGCAAGGCTACATTAAGAGCGATCGAACGAAGCATATCTATCCCAAGTTCTTCTTCATGCACGAGCTGATTGGGACCGACCTCGATGTACAGCGAGTCCCATCAGAGAACAACCTCGCGGATCTCTTCACGAAGACTGTGGGAAGCACGAAGCACTGGAGCTTGCTCCCACGACTTGGGATGACCCAAATTGAGTAGTCTATGCTGGGATTTTTTTTCACTCACCGCGCCAGCAACGGACGGAGAGTTTTTTTCAGCCGTAGATATTGCATGTATAGGTCTTTAGCCAGTGTCGCCGCGCTGAGGGGGGGTGAGACAAACCCTAATGTTGTGTGTGCACATTATATTGGTATCTCTGTTTAGTGTATTACGCTAGACTAGGGTTGGTCTGCGCATCCACACCATCATTCCCAGACAGGCACTCGTGGTCGGACTGGGTTGTGGGTGCGACAGCCACTATCACCCATTGTCAGCCACAAAGACCAATCAGGCGGATTATGCCAGCAGCTGACACGGTGTCGTGGCAGTCTGTGATTGGCTCTCAAATATTTGGGACACCCATGCGCGTGTCTGACCCGCGTTGGACACAACGGGTGGCAGCGCTGGCGCCTCGCTTGCGCCTCTAAGTTTATGAATTCACTTCGTCTTTTGCCGTCTTGCTGCTGCGTGAGCCGTCTCAATAATTTCAGCCTTTTATCCAACGTTGCAGGTTGGGCGTTCATTACGGTAGCACTGAGTGCTTGTGACGAAAGCTGGTCTCAAGGAAAGGCTTGGAGACGCTTTCGTCTCTCAAGTGTGACGGAGCAACACGTGCCCCACCGTGAAGAAGCGCGATGGGAATATGAGTTAATTGTCACTGATAGAAATTGGCATCGACATCGCCAAAGAATTCGTAACAGGGGCAATAAGAGGGAGCGAACGTAAAATGGAAATCCGATTCACGCAAAGGCCACACAAAGTTTGCAGCTTGTTGTCGTGCCACGATGAGACCGTCGGCTACAAGCTCGCAGTAGACACCGCGGACGGCACAATTGGAGTCGCAACCAAACCCTCGTTAACCGCGATTGATCAGATGGAAGGGCCACTGAGTGGACAGCCAAAAAGTACCGACAGGTCAAAGCATCAAAATGAGCTCTCAACGAGGAATGCAGTGCTTTGACCACAATGTGTTGCATCCTTATCAATACCATGTCCAAATATTCGACGGATCCGCCGGTGCACTGGGTCAATGCAGTGCACGAACACAACCTCGGTGGCGCATGTCAGTCGCGGGATGTGAACTGCCCCCAATCATCAGATCTATGATCAATGAATGAGATGTGTCGGCACAGCTGCTGTCAACCTTGTAAATGGATGTTCGTTCAACACTTCCAACTGAACTCCGATGCACAAATGCTCCATCGTTCGCCTAAAGCTGCGTGGTGTGTTCACGACATGCGTACGGGAGCATTCGTTTGCTTACCTTCTGGATCATCGAACACTCCAGCTGGCGGCACTAACTTTCATTGAAGACTTTGTTCGAGACACCACAGAGCGCGAAGATGGAGAAGACGGGGAGAAGAGTGGTCGGACTATTTAAGTATCGTAGGTGGGCTGTACTAGTATTTACACAAGCATGACCACTGGGTCGTCGCCGTCGCGCACGTACATAAGTTTGTTCTCCATCTCTAACTTCGCAAGCACGTCTTCCAGTTCTGCCCGCGACACTTGAGTGTGAGCGTCCGTGCGTTGCGCATTCAGTCGAGACAACACCGTTGTCAGTGGGAACTGATCGTCGTCTCCGTCCTGCAGTGCCGCATTCATCTCTGACAGAAGCTCACACACTTGACTTCCCAGATCGTCCGAGCTGTGCACAAGTCGACAACCAAAGTAAGTTTCATCATCACTCGCGTCCTCGAGATCAATTATAACCCACGCACCTGAACGCTGATCGGTCACGCTTGCGCGACGGAGACACGCCCTTTGTCTTCACTGGCTGCGGCATCGGAACGACATCTTCTTCGACTTCTGGCTCCGCTGCCTTGGCATCTGTAATGGTTGCGGTAATATCCACTGGCGCAGAGGAAGACTCTCTTCGAGACTCCAACGCCTTCTCGCCATCTGCAGCTTCGTGGTATAGCGCGAAACTCATGAGACTCATTGCTTTCTCTGCGTCTTGCACCTCGATAGACTTGCTCAAGCGCGTCTTGGCATGCGCCGACGCCAGACGGATCAGCGTTTCCAAACTACGAGCAGTCACTGGTAGTGTCCGGTCGTTCTGCTGAGAACGAAGCTCTGCGTATCCTTCCGCAATCAAATCGATCGCGCTGTCGGTTAAGACGGGCTGGAATCGAGTCTTCGCATAGTAAATGAACTTCTTCAGGAAGTCCAACGTCAAAATGCCTTGCTCCGATCGCAATCCACCGTGCAGAAGAGGATCATATTTCTGGAAAATCGATTCCGAAGTGTCATCCTTGTTGTTGTCGCCTTGGGCCATATGATCGGTCGAGCTGACTTCAAACGACAGTGGTGTGCCCTCCTGACCTGGACGCACGTAGCGGTGCATGCGCAGCACGTGGTCCGAAATGTTGCGATCCGCACCACGATCCAGCTTGTCGAGCACCACAAACAACAAGTCGAATCGTGACAGTAACGAATCTGGCAGGCCAATGTTTTCTTGTGGTCGCTTGTTCTTGTTGTACTGACCATACACCGGGTTCGCCGCTGCAAGAACACTGCAGCGGGCATTCAACGTCGCGTGAATGCCAGCCTTGGCGATGGTCACAGTCTGCTGTTCCATCACTTCGTGGATTGCCACACGATCGGCCTCGCTGCGCAGTAAACTATGTTAGTTTCCGTGCCAAGTGCATCGCACTGCAACAATAAGCAAAGCGTACCCCATCTTATCGAATTCATCGATACACACAATGCCACGATCAGCCAGCACCATTGCACCTGCTTCGAGCCGACGTTCCTTGGTATCGGGATCCATTGTCACCGCGGCAGTCAAACCAACACCAGACGAGCCTCGACCAGTCGTATTTACAGCAAGCGGGGCAATCGTACGGACAAAACGCAGCAGTTGCGACTTGGCAGTCGATGGATCACCGACCATGAGCACCTAGAGCACCAGAGACGTCAGAACACGATCCAGCATTCTATCATTCCGTCATCGGAGCATACGTTGATATCACCACGAAGATGGGTGCCGTTTTCCAGATTCTTCTCCACGCCACCAAGCAGCTGCAGCAACAGTGCCTGTTTGATCTCATTATGACCGAAGATCGATGGGGCGATCGAACGCGCCAGGATATCAAAGGCATCCTCGCGCTTGGCAAACTCGCGAACATTCAGCAGGTCTTCGGTGGTCATCACAATCCCGTTCACCTAAAGATGTGCTGGTCGTCAGCACAGCTTCGAGCACCCATATAGTTGGCGCGTGCACTTACTTCCTTGCCCAAAAGTTGTACGTTGTTGGCGATCAGTGTTGTACGGAACACAGCAGAACCTTGTGCTGCTGACTTGCCACCAAGCGGACGGTAGATGCCAACGATACGGACACGATCACCAGGCTTGCATTTGTCCACGAGGTCGTTCTCGACGATGACATCGCACGAGCGCGGCAGTTGACCCAACGGAGCAGTTTCCGGTGTTTCCTGCATGCTCAGCACCTGATAATCCTTGTACTGGCACAGGCCAAACTCTGTCTCCAGGTGGTTGCCGTTCTCGTCCTTGGTTGGGTAAACGCTGGAAGTTGGCGCTCCCGACAGCGACGTGTTGTCGCGGTATTCGCGCGACAGCATCTGCTGGGTTTCTGGGCAGTAGTGCACCGACTTGACGACCTTCGGGCGCACAGCGGAGCACTTAGTGATGATGCCGTGGACGCAGACCATTTGGCACAGGTACGAAGCAAGCAACCCACGCGGGTTGACGTTGTGATGTCCGAAGTCTCCTTCAAAGCCCACATGGAACTCAATGTCCTTGCTCGACTCGCGCTCCTTGGTGCCATACAAACTATCGTAGTTGAACACAAGCTGCAACACACGACAGACACACGATCACCGCCGCGCTGCATTCAGTCCCGTGCGGGCAAACGCAACGCAACACACACACACATTATACAATACCTCTTTGATCGCAGCCTCGAACGGCGGGATGTATTCCATCGGCTGGCGAAGCACTCTGCGAATTTTGCACCACATCAACACCTCTGCCGCCTCATCTGCCGCCTCCTCATTATTGCGCGTTGCACTGCGCACCTGTCGACAATGTTGTCCTGTCCGTTCGTGGCGGCGTCCATGAACGAGCTGTCGTACTCGAGCAGGTCGTTCAGGTTCACGCCGAGGCGCGTGCCGCGCTGGTTCATCATCGCGCGGACCTTCTCGGCATAGTTGCCGAAGCCATCCTGCGCCACACGCCGTCCGCCATCAATATCAGCACCCACGGAACCGTTGTCGAGCCAATTCTCTCGCGCACCTCGTTCTCCAGGAACTGCTGGAAGTAGCTCTTGTGGCGGCGGAAGGCCTCATCAAGCGCGTCCTGCTGCAAGAGATCCATGTCCACGTCGCGCGCGCGTTGCCGTCGGTCGGGGCGCTCGCTCTCACTGCCACGGCCGCCGCTGCCGAGTTGACTGTCGGGGTTTCCCGCCTGTTGCCCCAAGGACCAACACTCTGCGCGGCACAGAGCACTCGATATTTAGGACCAGCCCACCTAGATTTCGGAAATTACAGCGTTTGAACCTCAAAACTTGGCGCGCAATTTTGAACCAGCCAGCCCAGCGGACGCTGTCGAGCGGATCATCCACTGAGTGGACTGTCCACCAGTGTCTCCTCGTGCACATGAACGGACGCCATCTCACACGTCACATGATGGAGCACACGGCGGAGGACACGCGGAGCACCTGCTTCTTGACCATGAGATAGTGGCGGGGCCGTTCGCGCTCCAGGGCTGCCTTGGCTTTCTCGAGGCGCGTGATTTCTTCGCGGAGATGCAGGCGTTCTTCGTCCCCGAGTCGCGCCATGCGTTCGAGTTCCATGTTGATGGCGACGAGCTCTTGGACCTCGCTCCGGTGCTGCTTGACCGTGCTGCAGATCCACAGCACGAGCTTCGTGTTGCCACGGAGCGACTCCGGGATGTCTTCGAGTCCGGAGTTGCCGTCGCATCCGACTTCTTCGAGCTTGGGGCAGTCGCAGAGCGTGTGCGGGATGGTGGTGAGGCGGTTGTACCGGGCGTTGAGTAGTCGAAGGAATTGCAACTTGCCCAGCTCCAGAGGTAGTGATGTGAGCTCGTTGTGGGATACATCAATCACCTCCAGTCGCTCGCAGTATTGGATTTGTGGTGGTAGTTCTGTGAGTCGATTGCGGTGGAGATCGAGCTTGCGCAGGTGCACGCAGCGACTGATCTCCACGGGCAGCGATGTGATGCGATTGTTGGCCAAGTGAAGCTCACGGAGCAGAGTCAGGTTGCCCACTTCGGACGGTAGCTGCACAAGCTGGTTTTGAGATACGTTGAGCACCAGCAGCGTTTCTGTGTACGTCCACACCACCTCATCGAGCATAACCCAGCTCTTGTCTTGCAGATCCAGCACGCCGTTCTCGTCTGGGAGGAGGCTTTCATCGATGATCTCGTCCATCGCTCAATCGTTCCGTGAGAACACGTAGCGCCACCTTCCTTCTCGTACATGCCCATGCCGCTGCTATCTCCAGCACTCATCTATTTCCGACAAGCAACCGTTCGTTGACCAATAGCCATGATATTCGACTCTAATCCTATCTACTCATACGTTCTCACTACATCTTCCATTCCGTTCACATCATGTCTACGGCCCACGCTCATTCCTCGCTGCCTTCCTCCCCAGGCTCTTCCTCCACCAGTTCGACGCGCACGCGATGCCACGCGTTGTTAAGCACACCGCGCATGTTCCAGATTGGAGCGATCGAGTCTGGCTGGACGTTGTACGATGAGTCCACGGCCTTGCACAAGATCTCAAGCTCCTTCACACCGGCTGGGACTTCGACGTCGAGCACCCACGGTGTCCAAGCCCATGCGCGGTTGTACTTCTGTCGAGCTCCTGACTTGTGCAGCTCCGCAGGGAACCACGACATACCACCGTCAATGGACACGTCGACACGAAGAATGTTACGGCCACCGCAACTCCAAGCATAACCCTTGATCGTAACAAAGGACGAGTCAGACAAGTCTTCCACGGCGATCGTCATGCCGTGCTTCGGCTCCGTGATGGCCGACTGGACTGGAAGCTCCTGGATCGACGCGCCAGCAAACTTCCAGTAGTCTTCGGTCTGGTAGTCGACGTTCGGTGGGAAGCCTCGGTAATCCTTCTGCTGCCAGAAACTTGGACTTTCCTCATGCGAGAGGACGATGCGGTGGAGGAATTTGACATTGCGAGCACCCACCGTACCAGGCACAATCACACGCAGCGGGTAGCCATGGTCGCGTGGAATCGGCTCTCCGTTCATTTCGAACGCAAGCAGCACGTCCTTGCGTGGATCAAGCGCGGTCGAAAATGGGATCGAAGCACCGTATGACTTGCCTTCAGCGTCGACATCCAAGCCCTCAAACTGAACATGCTGGATAACGCTGTTGCAGTCGTCACAGTTCTCGATATTCTCCGACACAGCACATTCGTGAACCGGCCGACAATCCTCTTCCTTCACACCGAGGCTTTCCAGGACATCAGACAAAGCCACACCGGTCCAGTTGGCAGTAGAGAGCGCCGTGGTGTCCCAGCTCAGGCCGTTGACTTGCTTGATGCCTGACATTTCAGCGCGACGGTTGCCCGCACATTGAATCGTGGTCGCGATGGTGCGGTGCTTGAACTTCGTCTTGAGCTCATCAAGTGTGAACGTAACTTCCTTGCCTAACAGGGAAAGCAGCCATCAAGATGACAGTGATAAGCATCAGCGAGGCGCGCGTCCTACCTTCTCCGATACCAAGCCCGGTGATCTTGAGCTTGTAATCTTCAATGTTGACGTTGGGAACAGGCAAGTGGTTGCGCACGAAAAAGAGTTCGTTCGGCGTGATGAACGACTCCATGAGTAGCTCTGGAGGTGGCTCAGCGTTAAACGGCTGGCTAGAGTTGATCTTCAGCGCCGGGTGACGAACCGGATCCTGGCTGTACGGACCATCCCCATATCGCTCCTTGCGTAGCTTCTCCAGCGCAATCACATCTTCCTCCCGCAAGTTGCCAATGCGCAATCCTTCAAGAATGCGGTGCACATGGGCGTGATTGTGCGCCGCAAACAGCTGCCAGAACGGTTCAATGGATTTACCAGCCGCCAGCAAGATCTTCGTGCCGCCAGGGTGCGTCGCCACGAACTTGGTGACGTCATACACGCCATGCTTGTACACGACCCAGATCCCTCCTTTCTTGGAGCTGGTGTGTTCCTGGACATCACTGAGCGCATACGTCGGCAACTCGGGCTTGAACAGCCCAGGTTGAACAGGCGCGTCCTCTTCCTCCGTCTTCTTGGCTTCGGCCAGCGCAGTCGCACCCACGAGAGCGCATCCAGCGGCGACGCCGGCCGCCATCAATGGGCGCGTGGAGGCATGGAATCTAGGCTCGTGACGTGGCGGTCCCTTGGGAGCCGCAACCGCATTAGTGTGCAGGAGATGGAGGGCGCCACAGTTCGATCGCAGGCATGCACGGGCCTCATGGCCGGCCGCACCAACAGCCCGGTGGTGGAATGCCGGTCGTCGCGCCACTCGCTTGCACAGTGTCAGCATCTGCTCGGTGCGCTTTGTGGCCTTCGGGTCGAATGACGATGTGACTCGCACCACAGCGGGCTCTCAGACGCCCAATCCTCGCTGCCAGCGCGAGCCATTCAGCCAATCAGCTGCCACTTCAATTGCGCACCCACCAATGAACAGCTGGTGGGCTCCAACGGCGGAAAGACCCTAGCCCTTTCACCAGCCAATCAGGAACTGTCGAAAGATATTTTGGCCAATTGGCACACGGACGCATTTTTGGCCAGTGAGACGCCATAGAACCGCTGCGACGGCGCCGTTTGCGATTGCCGAGTTGCGGACGTCAACGGCCACCGCCCAGCTCATCCCACGCCCAAAGCTCCAGGCCCAGCGCCGGCGGCAACCAGAACTCAAGATGGTCAACAGCGTGCAAGTGGTGCTCTCGGCGGCTGCCGGCGCGGCGGTCGCGCTCGCGTATGTAGCGTCCCAGCAGCGCAAGAACGTGCGCGATGGGCCGAAGAAGTGGACCGCGGAAGAACTGATCGCGCACCGCCGCTCCATCTTCCCTCAGGACTATGACCAGACCCGCACGGTGCCGAAGGAGATCATTGACAAAATGCTCGAGAGCGCTAACTGGGCGCCAACGCACGCGCGCACGGAGCCATGGCGCTTCATCGTGTTCAGCACGCCCGAGGCGCGTCGTCGCCTGGGCGTGAAGGAAGCAGAGCTGTACAAGAAGATGGTGCCTGCCGACAAGTTCATCGAGAAGAAGTACCAGAAGAAGGTCAAGAGCAAGGAGCAGTCGTCGTACGTCATTGCCATCTGCATGGAGCGTCAGAAGAGCGAGAAGTTGCCAGAGGTTGAAGAGGTGTGCGCCGTGGCATGCGCCGTGCAGAACATGCACTTGACGGCCACGTCGTACGGTGTCGGAGCCTACTGGAGCTCGGGCGGCCCAATTTTCTCGGATGAAATGAAGGAATTCCTGGGATTGGGTGAGAAGGACAAGTGTCTCGGCTTCTTCTACGTCGGATACCCCACGGGTGAGCACCCGAAGGGTGCGCGTCGCAGCATCAGCGAGAAGGTCACGTGGGTGACGCAGTAAATGTCAGCTTCATAATAGATCGCAATTGCATTTCTCATTTCCACGTCCACGTTTTGTATCTGGCTCATCGGGAGCCAAACTCTGCTTCCCAATCAGTGAAGCGTTGTAGCTGGTCATGTCCGACTGACGTCGACACATTTCGCAGCGCTTCTTCGAAATCGCACTGTGATAATGACGAGGGATCAACATAAGTCCGGCGTCGCAAGTTTTTTGCTTTATCCTGTCTTACCTTGGTTACGACGAGTCGTTGTTTTTCCAGTTCTTTCAGTTCGTTGCCGTCGTCATCTGCCGAGCGTTGGCGGAGCTCGTTTAGCAAGTCAGGAGTGTACAACCGCTTGACGGGCATTCGCTTGGCTGCAATCCACAGCGTTAGTGATTGACCGTTTATGTGTGTAGACTGCACTAACTCACCTGTTTCGCACACGTTGGTGATGTCATCGCCACTGTACCCGACCGTTGCGGAGACCAAGGCGTCCAACTGGACATTGGGGGCGACTTCGACACGCTTCAAGTTCAATTCGAAGAGAGCGAGACGCGCATCGGCGTCTGGTAATGGAACGTAGACGCGTTTGGTAAGACGACGACGCATGGCTTCGTCAAGTTCCCACGGCAAGTTAGTGGCTGCCAAGAGCATGACACCGCCAGCTTCTGAATCTGAGGTCATCCCATTCAGCTGGACAAGAAGCTCTGT
Organism: Lagenidium giganteum; assembly: GCA_002286825.1. Classification (NCBI taxonomy): domain Eukaryota; phylum Oomycota; class Peronosporomycetes; order Pythiales; family Pythiaceae; genus Lagenidium; species Lagenidium giganteum. The sequence goes on from NSDO01000253.1 coordinate 9,716, forward strand.
TTTCACACTGGCGCATGTGTCAGCGCAACAAAAACAGTGGTGCTGGAGGAATGCATAATGACTCACCGTCGACTCGCTTCGTGCTCATTCGCGCCACCTCTCGCCCCAGCAATGGCATCGATCTCGTCCATGAAGATGATCGATGGCTGGTAATATTTCGCCATGTCAAACAGGATGCGCACCATCTTTTCAGAATCTCCGCGGAACTTGGATGACAACGTAGAGGCTGACACATTGAAGAATGTAGATTTGCACTCGTGAGCTACCGCCTGATCATAGCACAGAGTCGACGCAATGAGTTTCGTTCAGCTTTGGTCCGAGCAACGACAGATCCACCACACCTTTGCAAGAAGCGTTTTGCCCGTTCCAGGCGGCCCGAAAAGCAAGATTCCGGTATGTGGCTTCAGCATTCCATCCTGCAGACGGCGAAAGAAAGCGGAAACTTCAGCTCACAGTTCGGGAGTTTCTTTCAATGTGCTCTAGGGTCTCACCTTGAATAAGTGTGGGGCGTAACGAGGAAGCATGACTGCCTCGCGAAGTAAGTCTTTTGTCGAACCGAGACCAGCGATGGCCTCAAATGTCACAGGCTCGCCGTGGTCAACGATGTCTCGCTCGATGGACTCGATCAGCTCTTGATCAACCCAGCCTTGCTCTTTCGCTAGCTCCGAATACTTGGTTAGTCCACCTGGAGCTGAGCTCATTTCCTCGTCAGCGCAGCTACTTGCTGCGCTTTGTAAGCTCTCACGGCGTTTTTGCCGCGCTGCAGTCGCTTTGGTCACCGCGCGACCACGTTGTAGAGCGTCGCTAGCTTTTGAAGAAGCTGCTGCGCCGCGTCGGGCTGAATTTCTGTGTAAGTTTTCCTTTCCTCGAACACTCGGTCTTGCAGATGCAAACGTGGTTGTGCCCCGTCGAGCGGCAGCAGTGGCGGCAGCCGATGCTCTTCGAGTCGTTCTGTGTCGGCCAACATCATAGACAATCCCGTTAGCAGCGGCTTGCATCACACAGAACTCTGTTCCACGCGTACGTACACAGTCGGTCTGACATTGGCCGCGCTTGGGACTGTCGATTCTCGCTTGGCCCAAGCTGGCACTTTCCGTTGGACGGCCGTCGCAGCTCTTGCCGTCACGCGCGTTGTTGTGGCCGCCGTGGTGGTCGGCAACGGTTCAGGTCGACGCCACTGCCGCGTATCAACCACGGGTGGTGGTTGCTCCACATCGGACGTTGTTGCCAACGATCGCCGTCGAATCCGCGAGCGAAGCGGCACGTGGTTGTCCACTTCCATCGGCTCAGCACTCGCATTATTTGCTGCCACTGGCGTGCGCGCACTATCGAGGGACGCGCGTCTGTTGTTGACGACCGCCGAAGTCGTGATTGTTCGATTGCGCTTGACGCGTGTGGCCATGAGCTGCTTCATGTCCTTGATCGCCTTCTGGTACTGCACCATAGTCGTGTATTCGTGCTGCAAGTCCTGCAGCACAGCACGCACCTCGGGCGCGGGCGCAAACGCGTGGCGGCGCTTGAGCTCCTGCATGATCCGTCGGAACTCCTGAATCCCGGCGTCATAATCGCCAAGCAAACAAAGCTCTCTCGCTCGCAGCAGCTGCTGCTCATGGTCCGTGCCATTGGCAGCCGCCGACCGTGCCATCACTCAGCACTGGTCACCTCCACACGGCTTTTCCAGGGGCAACCCACCCCATGCGCCAAAATGTGCATCGCTTTGGAAATTTGAACCACATGTGGCGCCAGCGCTTCTCATTGGCTGAAAATACTCGAGGATCTCGCTGGATTTTCAGCCAATCCGCGCGGGTCGAGGTGTTTTTGCCTCGTGAACAGAACGTGACCCAAGGTTTTTTCGCTCGAGCTGGCATAGGCGACCACGTCATAAGCCTCGGGGCAAACCTGACAAGCAGCCCAAGAGCGAACGCGCGGCACCCCAGCACAACGTTCCCCCTCTGCATCACCACAGCAGCAAGCAGCACACACCAAGATGGCTGTCACGGAACTCCAGATCGCTGCCGGCGTGGTCTCGGCCTTTGTGTTCGCACTCATGGCGTTTGCCATCCGCGTCATGTACCCGAAAAAGACTTCGGACGTGGATCAGTCGCTCGAGGCCATGATCAATGGCTTCGACTTTGAATTGCCAGAAGAAGTCGAGATGTACCGCGCGTTCAAGGAAGAACACACGGACGACGTGGACGCGTGCTTTAACATGCTCTTCCGCCGCGCGGTCGCGGATATTCCGCTCATTCGCAAAATCCAGTCGGAAAGCTCGGGCATCCAGCGTCTGAAGAAGAACGACATCCTCAAGGATGGCTCTTTCATGAGCTACAAGTACGCCGAGGTGAGAACGATGGTGCAGAGCGTGGTCGTCTGACCTCGACAAATTCAGGAAAATGGGCTGATACTGACCTACGTGTGGCCACGTGGCGGATGATGATGACAGGAGCTGATCAACGAAGAGATCAACGACGTTCGTCGTGAAGCTGAAGAGCTCAAGCCAGGTTAGCCGCTGCTGGATGGTCGTGGTGATGCGTGATTGTAGTGGTTATGACGATGTGCTGGGTACACACAGGCGAGGGCTGGCCAGACAAGATTTTCCCGCAGGCTGTGCAGTTCTTGAATCACATGGCCGAGCAGCAGATGAACGCCCAGCGCAAGGCTGCTGAAGAGCAGATGCAAGCACAAATGCAGGCACAGGGCATCACGCCAGAGCAGTTGGCAGCAGCACAGCAGGAGGCCGAGGCTGAAGCCGCCGCTGCCGCTGCACCAGCGGAGGCGGAGGAAGGAACAGAGGAAGGCGACGAAGGTTTGCGGAAAAGGAAGTAGAGTTTTGGATCTTATAGATCTGCTAGTGTGTCGAGCTGTCTGGTCAATCGCTAGCATTTTGGGTCCGGCTTTGGCTGGCGAACACGGTCACACAGTCGGCGCGTTCGAGAAGGTTCTTGACCGTTGCCATGTGTGCTTGGGTTTGCTGCTGCAGTAGCCGGATCGATGGTAATGACATGTCTTGAATTTGCACGTCTTTTGATTCGCACCGGTCGCTACGCTGGCGGATTGGGTCACCTGCATGTGATATTGGAACTGGGACTGCGGCTGTCCATGAAAGTGGATGCCGAGTGTGATCATTGATACCACACTGAGCTTGAATTCGCTGGAGTTCTTGCTGCGCCGTCGCCAGCATCGTCAGCTTCTCAACATGGCGAGCCATCCGCTCTGATGGCGAGGCATATGCCCACTCACGGAACTCGCTTGCCAGGCGCACGTATGGCTGCACTGGGACCGGGGCCGAAGATATCGTAAATTTGCCATCGCTGCCGTCAGGGAACATGACCTCACACAGCTCCTTCCCGGCGTCCAGTTCCAGAATTGTTCTATCACGAAACGCCACGCGAATCGTGCCATCTGCATATGCACGGAACCGCCCTTGGTCAGTCGATGTCTCTTCAATCAGCGTCTTGGGTGGTGGTTGCGTCGTCTCTAACACCGAAGTAGACGACTGCTGGAGTGTCCTGGTCACGTCGTTTGCTAGTCCTCTTGCGATGTGACTAATGTGCTCACAGATCGATGAAATACTTCGCGGGGTTCTGGAGCATGAACAGTTAGTGGTCACGGCTTCGCTGAGCGACAAATAGCAACGCGCAACGCACTGATTTGCGGATTTCAGGGTGAGTGGCGGGATGGCTTCGGCCGTGAAGCGGTGCTTCAGTGATCCAGATACATCGAACAGGCGGAAGAATCCGCGTTGGCAATCGACAAGCGACCTAGTTGCGTGGTGGTCCACCTGCGCTTGCCATGTTAGTCGTCACGTAGATCCAAATGTCATCAACCACGGCATCCAAGCTTACCAAAAGCACGCTCTTCGGTAAGACGTGGATGGTGATGTCTTCCAGCACTTCTACCAGGACTTGGCGGTAAAACGACGCAGATGGCAGCGTTGCAACACGAGTGATATCAGAGAGAGATAGCCTTCCACGCACATTCTGTTGCTGGCCGCGGTGGTCAGGCTCATCGATGACGGAAAATGTTGGGCGTGCGGCAAAGGCGCCATTTTCGGGCAGCATCGACACCGCTTCCAACTCACGCTCGTCGCCAGGAAGCTCAAATTCGCTGCCACCATCAACCAACGTCGCTCGTGCATGAGTTAGAATGAGCAAAGGATACTGGAACGGCAGGGGAACGCTTGCCACAGCGCAAACCTGATCAATCCAGACCAGCGTCGCTGACTTGGAAAGTCGAGGAGGGTCATCCGTGTTGTTCTGAACAGGACAGGCGAAGCTGAACTCCGCCAGGAGCCCATTTGGTCGTAGCCGGACACGCGCGAGGCCATCCATCGACTCAATCTCAAAGCATCCACTGCGTTCATTCCACAACACCGCGACTCGGAACACGCTCGATCGAGCTGGCCACCGAGCACGAAGCGGCAGTCCATGCTGCCGTGCAATGGCTGCGAAGGATTGATCCTGAGGCAGCACCGCTGAATGGACGTACGGCTTCAAGCGCTGCTCGCTTAAACTGCAGTGCTGGTTGCGCAGACGTAGTGTCTCGATCACCAGTGGCCGATGCGCCGTCAACGACGTCGGCGTCAAGTGGCGCGAAACCTTGCCATTCGGATGCACGTACGAGTACGCGTGACCGGACGGCTCCAGAATCACGGTGTGCGTCGCGTGCGCGTCCGACTTGAACGCGCTGAGCACTGTGCCATCACGCAGCACGAGCGTCCGGAGCCGGCGCCATTGCCACCGTGGTTGCCCATTCGCGCCATCCATTGCGGTGTTCTTGTCAAAATGGGCCATCGCTCATTGAGTTGTCAATTGACAACTGTTGAAGTTGCCACTTGAGGGGCAGGTTGACTTGGATCTCAATTCGGCCACAGCGCGGGAGGAAGCGACAGCGATGACGGTGGCGACCCACGACGGAGGCGAGCGCGTGCTCGTCAAGAACGCGCGCATCTGGCAATGGACGCACGACAAGTGCACGGACCAGCCAGCGTATCAGATGGCCGAGTGGATGCTGGTGGCTGCAGACGGCAAGATCGAGCAAATTGGTGTTGGTTCTCCACCAAATGCAGGAAATGACGCTCGTCAAGTGGACCTGAACGGTGCGCTGGTTCTTCCGGGCCTCCAAGACGCGCATATTCACGCGTATTACATGGGCGAAAGCGCGGAATTCATTAATTTGTCGGGCTGTGCGTCGTTCGATGAGCTGAAGGAGCGGCTGCGCAAGTATGACCGTGCGAATCCGGAGAAATCGTGGATCGTTGGATTTGGATGGGAGCAGGATGCGTTGTCAGACACTGCGCGCTATCCAACTCGCCATGATATTGACGAAGTGATCAAAGACCGTCCTGTGATGCTGCATCGAGCATGTTGGCACATTGCAGTTGCCAATTCCAAGGCGTTTGAAGTTGCTGGGCTTGATGTCAATCGCCGCGAATGGGAGGTCGCCTCGGGAGAAGTGGATGTCGATGAGCACGGAGCAACAGGAATTCTTCGCGAAGCAGTACGTTGTTGCGATAGCAATTTCTCTCTTTTTGGGATCCTAACGTGGTGTGAAGGCTGTAGAGCTGATTGCCAAGCACACCACCGAGTCGTCCGACGGTAAATCCTCATGTTGATCATTCATTTCGCGCCAACTAATCTATATCTTCATGCAGAGATTCGTTTGAAGTATCTTCGGGCATCTCTTCGAGAGTGCATTGGGTATGGACTTACAGGTATGCCGAGTGTATCCCAGACAAGATCATGGGACCCTACTTAACTCGTGTGATCAGCTATCCAGACGAATGATCATCACGCATGGGAACTCTATCGCAAACTTGAAGCAAATGGCGAACTTCCGATTCGAGTGTACCTGACGGTGCCAATTGATGAGCTTGGCCATCAAGCCACCCCAAAAGCTGGCACATCCGTCGGGCGACTTCTTTCATGCAAACGCATCAAAATCTTTTCTGATGGCAGTCTAGGAGCCGAAACTGCTGCGATGCGTGAACCGTACCGCAATACGACCAACCGAGGGATTCTTATGGACACAGATGAGCAATTGCTGAAGAAGGTCACGGACGCAACTGATGCAGGTTATCAACTGGAGATTCATGCCATTGGTAGGTGTGTCCCATGCAATGCTTATTCATGGCGATTTGCTAAACAAAGATCGAAATAGGTTATCGGGCAGCGGAACAAGTTTTGACGGCGTTGAGGAAAGCTCAGGTGGCCCCTGATCGTCGACCTGTCCTGACGCATTGTCAAGTTCTTGGTGAAGACCTTATCGCACAGATGAAGGAGCAAGGAGTAATTGGAAACATCCAGCCGTCGTTCACCATCACGGACGGCGCTTTTGCTCGCAAACGCATCCCAGAGCACGTGATTCCGTTTTCGTACTGCTGGAAACGCATGATGAAGAGCGGCGTCGTTTGCGCTGGGGGCAGTGACGCGCCAATTGAGACGTGCAATCCCTTCCAAGGTATCTTTGACGCGATCTACCGTCACAGGCCTAACAACCCATCCGATATCTTCCTCCCCGATGAGTGTCTCACTTTTGAAGATGCACTCTCCCTGTACACGAAGAACGCATCATTCGCATGCATGGAAGAGAAACGTTTGGGAAACCTCCAAGTTGGATACCAGGCAGACTTTGTCGTCCTGCGGGAAGATATCACCAACAATCACGAAGCTTTGTGCTCGCCAACACTGGTTCAAAGTGTGTGGGTCTCCGGCAAGAAGTCCTACGAGTACGACCCGAACGTGACTCCGTCTACCTCTCCTGACTTCAGCCAGAGCTCGCTACCAGGCAAGAACGGTCGCGTTCGCATTTGCGCATGCTGTCGTCGTTGATTCTACAAGTCCATTCGACGTGTATAGCGTCAGAACTCTGACAATGTGCTGTTTATTGATTTTGGGATTCATCACTCGACAATATCAACGTGCTCTCATCGTGACGTCTCTGAACTATCCTTCTCACCACAGACTCGGTGCTTCTTGGGAGCAGCTTCGTCTGCACTACTCTTGATATCACGTGGCGCTTCTTCATCATCTTCTTCTCGCGTGTACTGGATGAGCGTCGTTTCCAGATACTCGGACATGCCATTGAACGCCTGGAAATGCCGCCACGGATTTGCTGGCGGCTGCTTGTCATCCTCCCCTTTCTTCGTGCTGCAACAGCGCAGCAGCTGCGCACACGGCAAGCTTTTGGTCTGCTGCAACCCCCGCCTCAGGACTATCCTCCCCACCATCGTCGCCTTCATCGTCGCCATCATCGTCGCCATCGGCAACCTGCACACAACCCACTCACCCAGTGCAGTGCCAGCTCAAAATTATTGAGCAATCATTGCCAACTGATTGTCCAGTTGAACCACAACTGCTGGCGGCACATCCTGGGGCGGCAACAACGCCTGTGATTGGCTGAATAACCGTCGCGCCACCGCCGAATGTTCCGCTGTGGCTCACTTCCACATCGGCGCACGCGTGCGAGTGTTCCGCCCAACGTCAAACCATGATGCGCCTGGCAGCACCCCACGGCACGCACCCGCTGCGTGCAGGACGAGCTGTGTGGAGGCACGGAGTGGCCAGAAGCCAGCCGCCGGTGCGCGTCAACGCCAGCGCGGCACCGCGCCGCGTGTTCTGCTCGGCCAAGCAGACCGACACCAACGCGCAGCTCTCGCTCGGCCTGGGTCTCGCCAGTGGTAAGGGAGATGATGGATGCGTGTGGTTCCTGGCGGACTGGCGGAGCGCTAGCAGGGCTAAGTGGGTTGCGCTGGTGCAGGTGGCTTTGCAGGCGCGGTGTCGGCTCTCACGGGCGTCGGCGGTGGCTTGATCCTCATTCCGGTGCGTGACATGCGGGAGTGATTCTACCAGATCGAGGAATGGCTGACCTCGGAGTGTGCGCTGCTCAGACATTGGCCAAGTTCACCAAGCTGCCCCAGCAGGCTGTGAATGGTACATCGATTGGTGCTGTGACCATCAGCGCCGCGGTGGGGGCGTGGAACTACGCCGACGCTGGGTCGTGCAACATCCCGCTGGCTTTGGTCACCACCGCCCCGTCGATCCTCTTTGCTCGGTATGGCGTGCAGGCTGCGCACCGCCTGAGTAGCAAGAAGCTGTCGCTGGTGGTCGGCTGCGCTATGCTGGCATGCTCACCGCTCATTATCCTCAAGAACTCGCAGTACTTCCCCAAGTGGAGCAAAAACCAGAGCCCACTCGACCTCCAGTTCTACGGACGTCAGGCTGAAGATCAAAAGCCATACACAGAGCTTGTCCGCAGCAACCTGCCAGGCTTTGCGCTCGTCAACAGCAAGTATGTGGCAGCTGGTGCGTTCGCAGGCTTCATCTCGGGACTCTGTGGCCTCGGCGGCGGTATTCTGATGACGGCATACCTCACCGCGGCCAGCGACATGCCCCAGGAAGCGATCATTGGTACATCGCTGCTGTCCATCGTGCCCACAGCCGCGTCGTCGACGTACTACAACATGCGTGCCAAGTCGATCCATCTCCCGACTGCTCTGCGCATCGGTGGCGCTCTGGCCGTGAGCGTGTACGGCACCTCCAAGTTCGTGACGCACCACGTGCCAGAAGACGCGCTGCGTGGCATCCTGGCCACGACGCTCGGCGCCGCAGCGATCGTCATGATGCGCCGAGCCATCTAGCTAACGTGCACACGGTCCCAACCCTCAGCGGCAGTGCTTGAGAATAAGATAGTACTTGCAAAATCCGAGATCTGGTAGTTTGGTCATTGGTTGTGTGCCTACAGGTTCCAACCATTTCGTCTGCAAATAACGCAATGCGTTTGTGCATAGTTCAACATCGTCGTCTTGAACGTCCCGTGCATCCACTGGACCGTACTAAGCCCACGTAACGGGATTGTTGGCTCTGGTAGTTGGGTTCAGAGGCAACACTGTTCTCTCTAAAGTTGCTGTCCTTGGTGATATGCTGCTTATATCTTGCTGGCAGAATTGACGGCTATGGTCAACCCCGTACTTGAAAACGTGGCTCTAAGTAGTGGACGACATCTTCAACGCAGTTCGCCAGAAAATAAAGTGGTGTCTCACGATGCCGGTGAATCATGTTCGCTACCCATGACTGAAACATTCGTGTCCATCATCAGAGCCACGGCGCAGCCCCGTCATAGCGTCGCGACTTGAACAAGCGAAGCAACCACGTCGGTGCAAACTATCGGACATCGCGACGACACGAGAAAGCTGCAGCTCATTTCCGATTTCGCTTTCTCTCCCACGTTTCACGCAACCATGAAGGTCTCGTACGCACATTCTGCTACCGCCACGCTCGGCGCTATCTGCTTGCTCGCTGGATCGCCAGCCAATGCAGAACTTCCAAGCGAAGTGCGCGCGTGGATGGATGAGAGCGTCAAGCCATGCGACAACTTCTACTACGTGTGCGGCAACTTCATCAAGAACTCGCCACTGACGGAGGAAACCAGCGCTGTCATGTCAAGATCACCTGCTCTTACCAACCTCGAAGCATGATGCTGACCGACACAACCAACCAAACCGGCAAGCTCTACGCGTCGTGCATGAACACGGCACGTATCGAAGAGCTTGGCGTTGCGCCGCTGCAGGGCGTGCTCAAGAAGCTGGATACTATTGACAAGCACGACGAGATCTCCAGCGTTTACTGGCAAACTATCAATCAAAGGCACCCGTGTCGTTCGTCGGATATGCCGTTGCGATGGATCCCAAAAACGCGACGCGCAACGCGCTGCAGTTCGTGATGCCCAACCTTCCGATCACTGCGCACGCGTATGCCATGCCAGACGCAGACCTAACCGAACTTTCCGGGGCACTCAGCACGTACGTGGCGGCGACGTTGGCCGGTACCGGCGAATGGGACCCAGTTCGATAACGTTGTGCCGCTCTACACCACTGAATCTGCTCTTCCATCAGCGGCGAACCCTGACAAACCGTATTTTCCACTCACTGTCGACGAGTCCAGAGCCAAGTATCCGCTGCTAGTCGATGCCTTCTTCAGAAATGTAAAGCAGCTGGCTAACGACGCTCCAGCACTCGTCGCCAGCCCGAAGTACTTCGCTGAAGCAGAGAAGATCATCCAGGAGACTGACATTGAGGTGCTCAAGGGGTTTGTCAACTTCTCCATCATACACAGCAGTATGCACGGTATGCCAGAGGCGCTGCGCAACGCACAGTTTGCACTCCGATGCCAATTCGACAGTGAGTTGGATGGACCCCGATGATCGATCGGACGTATGCGCTCAGCTTGCCAAGGAGATACGATGGGCAAGCTGGTGTTCGAGGCATGGCATGAAGAAGCGGGCGTCAAGATGAGCAATTTGCTACTTGGCAGCCTGCTGAACTTCATGGAGAAGCGCGTTCAGGAACTTGAATGGTTGAGCAAGGAGACGCGAGAAGCAGCCGTCAAGAAACTTAAAACCACCACCAGGTTTGTCGGCGCATCGGAGGTCGTGGAAGAGTACAAGTTTGACGAGAACGAGGCGTTCTTGACCAACTTGGAGCACGCGGTGCGTCTGGCCAGGAAGGCAATGCTGAACACGGCTGGTAAGCCTGTTGATCGATCCAAATGGATGACGACCGACTTGCATCACCCAGTGTGCAACTTCGCTGGACTCAGCTCAGTCATTGGGTAGGTGCCTTTGCTCAGATTTCGTTTGTGATGTAGAGTTTACTGAGCCAGCAGCATTTGTTTTGTTCTTGCACAGCCACGAGATTACGACTCAACTGGCCGCTATCATGACGAGAACGGCAGTCTCCGTCGCTGGTGGACGGATGCGGACGATGCCGAGTTCAAACGGCGCTCCCAGTGCTTCATCGATCAGTACTCCTCGTTCAAGCTCACGGACGACGAAGGCGATTATGTGATCAACAATACCGGCACCATGACCCTCGGCGAGAACATCGCTGACAATAGCGGCCTCAGGCTAGCTCGTCAAGGCTACAAGTTGTTTGCGAAGGAGAATCCGCAGCTGCTCAAGGGCGTCGACTTGACGGATGACGAGATTTGAGAAACTGTTTTTCATTGCCGTTGGCCAGACATACAACGAGAACGCGAACGCAGGCTACATCATGACCAACGTGCTCGCCGACGGACACCGTGTTGCACCAGCACGCGTGAATGGTATGATGAGCAACAAGGGCTCCTCGGAGGTGTTCCAGTGTCCAGTGGGCTCAACAATGAACCCGGAAACGAAATGCGAGATCTGGTAACTTGGCTGCTGGTTAACTTGCGCTCAGATGCCGATGCATTCATCAGAGCAGGCGCATGCTGTTACTCTTGAAATATATCACCATTGTGGATGCTGCCTCGATTCCCGCGACTGCAGCGAGTTCGACTGATGCGGACGAACCGCTGCATAATATTTTGCTACGACAACGGACCGGAACCCCCGGTAAACGCCACAGTCGATGCGCGTCGTGCAGTGCAGATTGATGTTTCGCCGCCACGGACGTCCTTTTGCAGTCTACTCCTACGTAGGCGATTGGTGACGAGGCGGTCAGGCTGACCATGGCGCTCTGCCTGTCAGCGTCGACGCCACCTCCAAGTTCGTGCTAAACCATGTGCCGAAAATATTCACGTCGAGTGAGCATGCTGGCAGCGCCGCAGCGGTGTTCATCTCAATTCAGATCTTCCCAAGCCTCAGTCCCAGTATTTTTGGTGCCGCTTACTAGAGCTAGGGCTTGCGAATACGATAGTACTTGCACTTGTTTCTACTTGGTCTTGCGTTCGTAGACTTGTTCTAATGTTTGTGGGTGAACTCCGAAGATGTCGACGTACTCAACGCTGGGCACCCAGCCGTTCGACATCTGCACAAACACGCGGCGCACGATGACGTTCGGCTTGCCGTCGATCGTCGTGCGTGCTTCCACACGTCCTTCGCTGTCCTGCAGCAGCACAATCTCTCGGTCCTTGAGTGCAGACAGCGCCACGGTGTACTGGTTGGCCTTGCCCGCGACAGGCGCGACGGACGCGCCGTAGGCACTATTACGCTCCACCATGTTCAATTCCTCGCGAGGAGCGCCGTCCTTCTCGTACATGAACCAGAAGACATCCAGCGGTTTGCTAGGGTCCAACGTTTTGCCCTTGACCTTGCCAGCATACACAACGGTATTCGAGTTCTACAGCAACATCGACATCAGAACGCGCACGCACACCCCACACCACGAGCAACTATTTGCGCTATCGTACCGTGCTGCGCTGGATGATGAACGCGACGTTGGGTTCCTTCGTCGCGACCTTGGCCACGTGTGGGTCCACCGGCAGCGCCTTTTTCGCTGGAGCCTCAGCCGCTGCGGGCTTCGCTGCAGCTGCAGCCATAGCCTTTGGTGCAACGGCCGCCTTCTTCTCTTCTCGCGCAGCGGCAGCAGCAGGCGCGCTGGGAGTTTTCGTCGGAGCAGCAGCAACAGCAACATTATTGGCCTTGGCAGCGCCATTGGCGGCACCGTTGGCGGCTGCCTTCTTCTTCTTCTTGGGCGTGCCCTTGCCTTTCTGCAGCAGCTTCTGCTTCTCCTGAATGAGCCTGTTCACCTCGGCCAGCTCGTCCTCGATCGTCTGCTTCCGCGTCTCCAGTTCGTGGATCTCGCCCTGCACCATTTGCTGGAAGTCCTGTTGTTCACGGCGCAGTGCTTGCTCCAGGGCCTTGATCTTCTCCTCGCGCTCATCCAGCTCGGTCTGCAGTGCGCTCACCACAATCTGCGCCTGCTCCGTCGTGTCGTTCGCCCACAACCAGCTCATGGTCGGTCCCTTGGCGCCGGCCTTCGGTGCGCTCTGTGCTGCTGCCTGTACCTTCGAGGTTCGCGCGTTCGGTGACGCGCAGTGATGTGGCAGGAAGCCAGAGTACGCTGCGTACCCATGGGGTTACGGTCTCGAAGCGTACCCCTGATGATGATCATGGACGGGTACACATGTGGTACACGCACGACACGTGGTTTGACAAGTCGAGCGGATGAGAATACCATTTTTTAATTAATAGCGCTTCTTGCGACTCTCGGCCTTGCGGAACCTGGAAACGGCGACATTGTCGGAGGCTTCGTGCTTGCCAACTGGACGTGAACACAGATGCAGCAAACGCATGAGTGAGGCTGCATGCGGAATGGAAAACAGATTAACGGACCTGGTCGAAAGCCAATCTCGCGCTGGTCATCTGCAGGAGCCAGGAGGTTTGAAGAACCCCCACTCGGTCAGTCTGGCTGTGGAAGCAGCTGGTAAATGCACGCACCTTTGTTCATGTTCTTGAGGTCGGAGATGAAGTCCTTTCGGTGACGGTTGAAATCTGTGCTGTAGTTTGTCGGCAGGGCCGAGCTGTTCACCCCAGCAACTGCCGAGCGTTGGCTCTGGGTCAGCGCAGCTTTGGTCGCCTGAATTGTCTTGTGAGCGTACGAATCGGGCAGCTCCACTTCTGCAATACCGGTGTTCCACATGAGCACACCGCCGTGCGCGCTCTCCTCAGACTGCGCCTCCGAAGACTGCACTTTCATGTGCTCTGGCAGCGTGTACAAGTTGTCCTCCAGCGCTGCTGCCGGTGGTGTGGGCGAATTTTTATCCTTCTTACCATGCAGTCGTTCTTCAATGTATTTGTTCCTATCAGCGAACGCATTGAGCGTTAGCGTCACTCCACCACCAGCACCACCACACATTGCCAACGCACATCAATTCTTCATGCTGGTCCTTCTCAGTGGCCCCAGACTGGCCCGTGAACTGCCCATCGAGGAGGTTGATCAGCTTCTTGTTCGCAGATCCATCCTTCTTGGGATCATGCAGACCATATGCTCCAACTGCATCAGCAGTGCCCGCATTCGTGCTCTTCTTGGCAACCTTGGCTGGCTTCGCGTCCACATCGCTTCGAGCCAGCTGGGCCCGCAGCTTCTGGTCCTGCAGGATCTCGTCGATTGTCTCGAGTGTTTCACCAACATCGTCCTGAGCATCGTCGGGCTCTTCGTCGTGCACCCGCTTGCGCGCCGCGCCGGCCTTGGCCTTCTTGGCTTTCTTTTTGAACTCGACCACCATCACCAACGACACCTTCTGGCCCAACAACAATAGCTGATGCACGGCATATACCAATTGCACCTTCCCAAAATAATATTTTTTACGTTAGAAGTACTGCCAGCCACCTGTATAAAAGTCTCACGACGACCGCATGCCACCTGTATACAGCTCCCCAATCCTCAACAACGAGCGGCTTGGTGAATCACAGAGGCGGTGAGTAACGTGTGGCGCATTCCAAAACGCGGTGCTTTGCGCACTGTTGCGTGGCCGTTGGGCCACAATCACACGACAGCTGGTGAGCTCTCTCAGCCCGGCCGTTCTCTGGGATGGCGCGCTTTTTGGCCAATCAGCAGCCGCGACTGCGCCACTATTGCGCTCGGTTGCACTGGCATCTCCATCGCGACACTTGCCGGCGAGGCCTGCCAAGGAAGGAGCCGGAAGAGCTCCATCCCTCCCGTGCCAGCAGGGACCGGAGCAACCATCAGCACACACGACGTCGCTGCCAGTGTCAGCTTTGCCAGTGCCAGTGCCGAGGGTGGCAGTGCTTGGGGTAGCCACCTGGCTGGCTTGATCGCACGTCGCACGCAGAGACGACGACGGCGTTGACGAGACTCGTCACCATTGCAGCTTCGCGCAGTCCCACACGTGCTCCGGGTGTCGCGATGCCTCCTTGGCATCACCAGCGCGCCGACGCCTTCAGTTTGCGCGCCAGCGGCTTCGACTTCGACATGCCCACGGACGATGCCGCCCACGGCCGCACGAGCCTCCTGGCGTTCCGCTCGTCACGCGCGCAGCGGACGTCCCAGGTGAAAGCAATGCAGCAGCCGATCCCACGCGCGTCCATGGTGTTGCTGGCGGCGCAGCGGCTGGGTGCGCACGACGAGATGGTCGAACTGTCCGAGGATGTCGCGGCGGCGTTGGATGGAAGACCTAGCATGGACGACATGGCAGCGCCGCCGCTGAGCGAACTGGACTCGACGCAGGGCATTACGGAGGATGAAGACGGCACGGCGGTGGTGTGCTTGCCCATGCCGGGCAGCATCCCGTTGCTCGACTTAGGGGAAGAATTGGACGACGACAATGAACTGGACTCGATCGTGTGCGATCCGAGCCGTTTGCGACATACGGTCGTGTACGACGAGAACGGCGACCGAGTGGAGCGAGAACCGACGGCTTTTGTCGGGAAGGCGATCACGGGCAGCACGACGCCGCTCAAGACAGGTTTGCTGTTCAAGCAAGGCTTCGGGTTTCTCGGTGGCGGYTGGAAAGTGCGGTTTGTGGTGCTCACAAGCAGCTCCATCACGCTGTACAAGGAGGAGCATGGCAAGAAGCGCGGCGAGATTGATCTGGCAGAGTGCACGACGAAGTCTATCGAGATAATGCCTCGCGACTCGGTCTTTGACGGTCGCCAGGCCACGATGTGGCGCTTTGCTGTGCGTGATGCCAAGGGGAAGCGCATGTTGTTCGCGGCCTATACCGAGGTGGAAATGAAGGACTGGCTTCGGTGCCTACACCTGGCCATCACGCTGCGGCGTTCCGGACCGGGACGCTTCACCGACTTCCAGATGCCCAACGGCTCGATCATCGCCATGCAGGGCAACGGCCAACTGCGGTCGTCAGGCCTGCTGAGGTAGATTGATCGATAGAGCTTGCGGAGCAGTATTCTAGAGCTTAGAAGAACCACGTGCCGTGTGCCACGCAACGGGAACTGAGGAGACCAGTGCGGTCGCTCGGTTCTCTTGCTTGGCCGTGGCTTTGGTGTCGTTGCGTGTTGATCGGACCGCCGTCTCCTAATTTAACCAGCCACCACTAGTGATAATATATATATTTGCGCACGAGTTGAACAGCTACGCCACACATGGACAGCTACAGCGACGTCGCCATCGCCATTGCCCTAGTTGACCTCAGTCTTGGTCTCGGATCTCTCACTGCTGCATGAGCCACGCAACGAGAACCAACGACAGCGTCTCGGCGTTCTGAGCGGCCCAGTTCTGCACGATTGTCGCCATTGACGCGCGCGCTGGCGCTCTCACTGGACGCACCATCGGCACGGCTGCAATCGGTGATTCGGTCGTGGTCTTGGCCATTCTGCGAGCCAACGCCTGTCGCTGGGTCGTGTGTTTGTGGCGCACGAGTGTTTTAATGCGATGGAACGCCTGGCGCTTGCGCGACTGACTGCGCTTGGACGACCGGCGTTCCTGCTTGAGAGCGTTGAAGGCGCGATACTTGAGCACGAGTTCGTCCAGTTGCGCTTTCTTCTTTGACTGCGTCGGCGTTTGTTGAGCTGCCACGTTAGTGCTTGCGTCAGTGCTCTCAGTGACTGACTGGAACTTCTTCCAGACACTTTGGGTCGTGCCCCGTGGCTTTGTGGCTTGTGGTGATCGTTGTTGCTCGGTTCGTTCGTGCGCTTCCAGGTCTCTCAGCTGGGTGTCGAGTTCACGCACAATGTCGGTGGGGACGGAGGACGAACCATCTGCTGTGGAAGCGTAGTCACAGTCGTCACCTTCGTGGTCAGCCACTCGCCGAACCAGTCGGTGAGTTGGCGAGACTGTTGCTTGCTTTGGCGATTGGGCCTTGGCTATCGCCGTGCGGTTCACCGACTTGGCCTGGTGCATACGAGTGCTGCAGCTCTCAGCCGTGTCCGAGCACGTCTCGGCGTAGTCGAAAACTGGGTTCTCGTCTTCCAGTTCATGGATCTCGTTGGCACACGCCAGCAAGAATGCCTTGCAGTGACTCAGACTGGGGCTCTTGATACGGCCACTGTCACGTGCATGCTGGAGTTGTTGTTGTTGTTGTTGTTGTTGCTGCTGTTGCTGTCGCTTCCGCTGTGCATTGCTAGTCTTGATCTTGGTGGTGTGTTTGTGCTGCAACGATTGCAGCGCCATGATACATTCTTGCCGGACGTCTGCCTTGTCAAGTGGCAGTGCCGCCAAGGCTTCGAGGATGGGCATGGTCGACTCCAAAGCCGCAATTTCTCGGTCGATGAGCCCGAGCACAAGCTGGAGCGACGCCGTTCTAGGACATGCAGGGGCAACCACCTCATGAGAACCACCTTCGTTCATTTCCACATAGCTCACAAAGCGGTACAAACCTCAGTGACGTCCTCGTTGGCTGCTGGTGCTGGGTCTGATAGGTCTGCTGGCTCGCGGGGACTGCCGGTGCGGTGGCCGCAGCAGCATCAGCTTTGGCAGTGGTTGCCGCGTGCAGCAAGTGCTTCTTCATCGGCGACTTTGGCGCTCGCATGTCCATTGCCTTGTGCACGGGCAGCGGCATGATGGCGACGCCACCGTCCGCCTGGGCGTTGCTTCCCGTGGCGATCGACAACTTGGTCGCCACAGAGCCGCCATGGCGATGGGCCGAGCGAGGCACTGGCACAACCATCGTGCTGCTGCTGGTGCTGCTGCGAAGCTAGCGGGGAGGCTGTAGTGGCGGGGTCAGCTTGTTCTGGACGACTCGATCTGCTGTGTGAGCACTTGATGGGAGCGTCGCGCCAGGGCTCGTATCGTCCTGCTCGCGGGGGCAGGGCTCGCCATCGTGCCTGAGTCTGCCCTAGCCGAGGCCCGTTGTTGCAGTTAAGAGAACCACCTGGTTGGCTGAGCCACCACCAGTCTGCTAGTCCTGGTCCGATGCAGGAATAGCCTTCACCATCGACCACGTCTGTTGTGTGTGCGTGTGAATGCGTGTGTGTGGCGCTGGGTGGCGCTGGCTGTCATGGCTCGACGCCTGCGTTGGTGCCCAGGCATCGAGCGCGCGTCGTCCAAATGCCGCTGCTGGCGCCGATGGCTCGCGGCCATCGCGCCGACGGGCTTGCTGAGCTGATGGAGACCGACGTGGCTGCAGACGCGTTGCTGCGAGCCTTCTCCAAGAAATCGACAGGATGCTCGACGCTTGATCTACTGCAGCGATCGGAGGCGCACCAAACGCTTGACCAAATGGCCCCACACGTGCGAGAAGAGATGGTGGCGATCGTGCAGACAGACCTTCGCAATCGCGGGATTCCAGCTCGACGGGTAAGCCACGCTCCACGTGTGCTGTCATCGCATTTAAACCAAAGCATGTCCTGATCTCTTTCCTGCTCTACCACACAGCGCAAGCCCAAACCTGGAGCAGGACAACAGCGCAAGCCACTCACGATCCCCACTATCGGCGAGCGAGAAGGACTCGAGCGCGAGCAATACATCCCTGGCACACCGATTGCTCGCCGTCTCAAGAACGGCCGCTTGATCCGGACTGAAGGCAAGCCCATGCCAACGATCATGACGCGTCAACCGCGAGACGATCCACACGACCACACAGTCTACCAAGTCGGCAGTCCTGGTCGCAGTGCCTCCCATGGCTCTGGGAACAGCCAGAGCTCCGGCAGTAGCGGCAGGAACAGCGCTGACAGTCTCAAGCAACGACAAGAGAAGCTGCAGAACGAGCTCTTACATGTGACCCAGAAGCTAGTGCGCAAGTACAGCAAACAGTTCTTCCCACCTACGAACCGCGGGTCGCCAAACAAGACCAAGTACCTGGCGGACCAGTGGAGCCACGATGAGTGCCTTTCCGAGGCTGACAAGTACAAGATGTATATGGACGGGCGGTACGCCACGACGACGCACTTGGACTACTATGCTCGCGATCTCGAGGCTCGCGACGCCGACAACAACAAGCACAAACATCACACACAGCACACCAAATACGGCGACGCCATTGTCATGAACAGGTACAGTCTGCGCGGCAAGTTCTAGGCTCGCTTCCTTTCCTTCTAATATGATGGTGTCTCTGAGTCTCCTGGAGAATCAATGGTAAACAGGGCGGATGAAAACGCCATCGCTGTATTAGCTAGTGATAGTACGAGCCGACACGTGTGCTCATGAGTAGCTCCTTGATGCGCTCTTCCTCATGCGAGTTCTTGGTGATGGACGGCGTGAACACTACTCTCTCCTGGAACCGCGGTGATAACATGCGCGCGATGTTCATCGCTTCGATTGAGGACGGTTGCTGGCTAATCAAGAAATTGATGTTGGCCTCCTACCAGAGCACTGAACCATCAGCGATCGATCGTCAACACAACGCCGTTCCCAGCCTCGTACCTGGATGTGTCGTTCCCTCTCTTTGCGCTCTCGTAGTCGATGCGCCGCCATGGCTGGCGCCTCGGCCGCCGCCTGCTGATTCCGCGCTTGTCGCTCGGACTCGACCTCGGCTTGCTTGCGCCGGACCGAAATCTGCTTGACACGCGCCACACTCACCCGTTGGGCACATCGTGACGACTGTACATACATCAACGCACACGTCAGACGAGTTGGCGACTTGGCATTGCGTCACGATGCCACGCACGGCTTCGATGAGGTCTTCTTCCATCATGCGCGGAGACTCCTACAAACCGCCCAACTCGTCAGTCAAGTGCATCCACAACGACCAAATGACCTCGAAATGGTCGAGACAACCTACCGGCACCGGCACAGGCACCGTGTCAGTGTGTGAGGACTGCTTTGCCGCCTGCGCAGTGCGTGGCTTGGCCTGCAAGTCGATGGGATACCCAGTGCGCATGGCCAGCGCCAATGCGCGCTCCGTGTTCTGCACATCGCGCCGCCGCTTGGCCTCTTCATGTCGAGCGCTCAAGTGCGCCATGGACGTGGGCACACACAGACACGACACCGCACGATGCACTGGCGCACGCGTGCGCTCGCGTCCACGTCACGACCAGTCCCCGGTGGCACCCGGCGGCCCGTCATCGCATTCTGTTGCTGCTCGAGCGAGGTGCCCGAATTGTCGCGGCGTTTCTCGCCCATCGCCAAATCGGCCATGCGACGCGCGCATCGAGCCAGCCAGCAACATGAACACATTCACTATCATTCTGCTCCAACCACTGCACCACAGGCACCATGAAGCCATCAGCACTGGTCCGGTGACGCGTGCGCGTCCTTACTGTCAGGGAGTGTCCCTCACGGTCACCGACCACAGTCACTGTTCTTCCGTCCCACCCATCGCAAGCGTCACAAGCGACCGCAGCGGAGCTCAAAGCAGACCTCGGACGCCGGCCACGTCGGGCCGTCGGTCCGTCTGCCTGCACCAGCACCCGCGCCAAGCCCAACACAGGCTCAGCAAAGCACAGCACAGCACACTGTGTGAGTGTGAGTGCCGTGCGCCAATAGCCAGCGTCGACGTCTGTGCTCGTCGCCGTCGCCGTCTCCGTCGCTCGCTCGCTATTTTCTCCGCCACGCCGAGAGCTTATTCGCCTCAGGCGCGGAGGTTATTCGGCCGTTCCTCGCCGCCGCAGCGCCGTCATTAGCACACCGACGCGCGTCCGCAGGGCTGCGGCAACCAAGTTCCAAGGGCCACCAGCAGCTGCTGCAGGCGCAGAACGCCAAGCCCACGAGACGTCGACGATCGCCACCAGCGTCATTGCCACCGCCATCGCCACCGCCATCGCCACCGCCATCGCCATCGCTGTCTGGGAGTCGGTCTGTCTGTCTGACTGACGCGTGGTCACACCATCGCCATCACAGCCTCACGGCCAGAGCCCACCATGGCCATGGCTGCCACCCGCGTGCACTTGAGCACGCCGTCGACCGCGACCGCATCGCCGCTGCTGCTCAGTCCGCGCAGCGACGCCGGCGACGCGGACAGCGCGCTGCTGGCCAAAGTCGCCGAGCTCATTGCCCAAATGCTGAGTGACCACGAGCACGAGCTCATGGACGACCTCAGCGACGTCGGCAGCGGCCTCCTCACGCCCACGCAGGGCTCGTCCGCAGCGGCCAGTCCCGCCAGCACGGCCAGCACCAGCGCCAGTCGGAGGCCCGGCAGTGTGCCTGAGATGGAGCTGGAGCGTGACAACAACCACGAAGACGAACGCGAACAGCTCAAGGGATCACCCGTGACGAGCCACAAGGTGGCGCCAGTCGCCGCGACGGCGTCGTCCCCGACCACTGCGCGCTGCCACTCCCCGACGGAAAAGTTTCTGCGCACCAAGCTGGCCGAAGTGCTGCTGGAGCTGTCACGAGAGAAGGAGAACCTGCAGTTGGCCGCCAGTGCCGGCAAGAGCCTGCTTGAACAGCTGAGTGCGTGCCAGGAAGAGAAGCATGCCCTCAGGGACGAGATGGACTCGCGCCAGGGCGAGCTCGAGTTTGCCGAACGTGAGAACCAACGACTGAAGCAAATGTGCGCTGCAATGGAAGATGAGTTGCGGCAGTATGACACAGCGTGGTCGGCTCTGGAGAAGAAGCACCAGCAGGTGCCCTCCAGCAGTGGCAGCACTAGCAGTGGTAACACCAGCAGCAGCTCCGGTGGCAGTGCGAGCAATTCCATGTCTAGAACCAACAGCAGCCAATCGTTGGGCAAGCACCGTCGCGATTCCGCTACCAGCGACCACACCACGGTGTGTGCGATGTGCGAACGAATGGAAGGCGAGACGCGTACGCTGCTCAAGGAGAATGAAGAGTTGAAACACCGGTGCTTGGACCTCGAGATCCAGCACGAGCGTGTGCAGAACGGTTGGGTGGAGCTCAACCGCCTCAACAAGAAGAACGAGGCGTGCCTCAAACGCATGCAGGCGGACTACACCAAGGCATTGGCAGACATCGATTACATGTCGGCGCAGATCAAGTACTTGAAAGAAGACCACTGCAATCTCATCAGCACACGCGACAACCTGCGCGTCAGCACGCGGCGTCTGCAGTCCGAGAACGAAGCCCTGACAGCGAAGCTCGACGATGCGACCAAGACCATCGCGGCATTGCAGAACGAGAAGAAAATGATGGTTACGCAGGCCCAAGTGAGCGAGAACCGTCTCAGCAGTGCCACGACTGAGAACCAGCAGTTTATGGCCACGCTCACGCAGCTCCAGGCCCAATTGCAACAGAGCGAAGCTGACTCAAGGGACCTTCGCGCAGCGCAAACGCACGTGAAAGAGCTGGAGCAGCTGCTGGAGGAAGCGCAGACCCAGCAAAGCTTGCTCAAACTCGAGGCCCATCACTTGCGGAGCCAGCTCGCAATCGCACTGGAGGGTGCTGTCGCCAAAATGGTGCAACCAGCCTCAACAGTGGCCACTGCCATGGACCAGGCTCACCACGAGCAACAACAACAGCAACAACAGGTAACGTGTTCTTGTCATTCAGAACCTGCAGAGACGCTGGCAACGGTAGCACCACCAGCAGCAGGGGGAGCTCCAACAGAGGCGATGACCGCTAGCAGAACGACCGCATCACCACCGCTGATGCTTAAGTCAAGCTCGATGTGCGTGGTTCGCCAGCCCGTGAGCACGAGCTTGCGCGACCGAGCGCTGAGCTACGACAGTGCTGCAAGCCAAGGCTTGCTGTCCTCAGACTCGAGCGGCGTGGACGAGACGACCGGGCTCGAGGACGACGGCGAAGACAGTGACGACGACGCTTACGACGGCACCGACGACGCCACGGCCTTGGCAGGGCCATTGTATCTTGGGATTTCTCTCATTGCCGCGGCTACTGCCGTGCGATATCTCGTCCGCCGATAACTTATTAATTCATTCGCGAATCAATGGAAGTTCAGTCTTGTTGTTGGTGTCGTGTCGGTGGGACTGGTGAGTTCGTGTCGGATGGGAGCGTACAGGCACCGAAAGCGCATATTGCGCCACTGTTGGCCTTGGGTTCCAGGCTCTTGACCGGAACTGCGCGATCGCGCGCGCGGATGGTCCTTTGACGACGGCAACATCCATGGCAAGGCACTCCAGGAGCGACGTGGGTGACCAAAGGTTGAGCCGTGATGGTAGCGAAGTCGCATTTGGGCGCTGCAGCTTGATCCCACGCAGATTCGTGGCAAATTTGTGAAAGCAGTCGTTGGTTCGCTCAGCTTATAGCAACCGCGGTTTCTTCTGCTGTTGCCGTCGTCCCCCATCAGCGTTGACCAGTGTAACCTTGCGTCCATTCGGGTTGCGCGGTCGCGCGGTTGATCGCTCGGTGATGGTCTCAACATCTTCGTCTTCCTCCTCGTCTCGTTGCTTCCGTTTTCGTGGCACGGCGCTGCCCCCGCTACTGCCGCTGCCACGTCGCCCAGCGCCACCACTTTCACTGGCCAGCACTCCTAGGATCAGTCTCTGGGCATGGAGCACGTTTTCGAGGTCTCCCGACACCACGCAGATGCGGGTATCGTCGTCCTGGGGATCCAGGAATCGGGCGTGTGCACCAGATGTCTCGATGATGCCGCGGATTCGGGCACCACGTTGGTTCAACAACCGGCTGCACACACGGATCGGGAGGATCAAGCGGAACGACACTTCATCCGCGTTTGTGGTCGTGGAATTCTTTCTTTTGCTGTTCTGCAGTTCGCGGATCTTGTTGCAGACAAGGGAGAATGCGTGCTTGATCTGTTTGGCAGAGCCTTGGATGTGCAGCGTGCGGTTTATGCTGCCGAGCGGCAGGTCCTGGATTGCTGCGATCTGCAAGCGTGCGCCCGTGCGTTCGGCGATGTTCTTGATGGTTGCGCCGTTGGGTCCGATGAGCGGGCCCGACGACTGCAACGGGATCGCGAAGTATTGACCTCGCTTGCCATTAAATCCTGGGTCCTTAGCGCGGCCGCCGGCAATGTCCTCGATCATTTGTCGTGCATGTTCCACTGCGTCGGTCGACCCCGTGATGGTTACGACGCGCTCGTTACTGCCTGGTGGCATATCACGAATGCTTGACACGGAGAGTTTGGTGCCTGTTTGGTTGGCGATCGCTGTCAATGTGGCTCCACCGTGACCCATGATCTTGCCGACCTGATCATGCCGAACGAGCCAGCGAACGACTTGCACGTCTTCATCGTCCTCGTCATCATCGCTACCACGCCGTCGCATGAAAGCGCTCAGCGCAGTCGTCGTGGTCTCGGAGAGCGATGAGTCTGGCAACGGCACCAGTCCTTGGTTGGCCAAGTTCATGTAGTTCGGGTCCTGTTTATCCACGCGATGTTGGCGAATTCCGTCCAGCACGAGTCGTTGCGCAGCGCAGATGTCGTCCATCAGGCCGTACACGCGGAGCACGCGGTCGTCAGCAAAGCGCGAATCACGAACCGACAGCGTGCAGTGTGTCTCGCGGTTCAAGCGCTGAATATTTTCCCCACGCTTACCCAACAGGAAGCCCACAGCGTTGGATGGCACCAGCATCTGAAGCATCAGCATTGTGCTGTTGGTTGAGCGAGCGACAGACTTCTTAATTGACCGCGCTTCAGCCGGCGAAGAGTTGGTCGGAACTGTGATCAAGTTCGCTTTGTCGGTTGACGTTGCTGGCGAGGAGGAGGGCGAGCGACTGCGTTCAGTGACGGTTTTGAGCGAGACGATCGTTGGTTTGCTCATCGACGGGCGCCGTGGCTTTGACTGAGCTGTTGGTTCGACTGGCTTTGTCTTCGTTGCAGGGCGCTCGATGGTCGCGTTGTCACCAGCCGTGGTGGTGGTCCGAGGCTCAGCACGAAGAGGCACACGATCCGCCAGGACAGATGACGTTGCTTTTGTCGCGCCCGTCGCGTCAGATGAGTCGCTTCTGTCGTTTGTGATGGCCTTCACAGGCATTGCTGATGAAGAAAGCGGCGCCATGTGCTGTTCTAAGCTGCTGGATACTGCGCGCATGACGATCTCCTTGTCCAAGGGCACCGAAGAGCTCAGTGAACGTGCTGTTCCGTCCACAGCCTCGGAATTGTTGCTTCCCTCATTCGTGACGGTCTGTTCACGCGTTGCTGGCGAAGGAAGTGGCGCCATATGGCGTTCTACGCTGCTCGACACTGCGCGCACCACGACCTCCTGGTCCATGCGCGCTGGCGAAGTCAACGGGCGTGCGTTGGCAGGCAGCGGAAGCAATGGTGGAAGCGCTTGCTTCGTGTGCAACACTGGCGCAGATACAGGCGAAGGGAGGTCGTCTTCCAGCGCCATCGGCTCGGAATCGGTCGATTCCACGTCCACGCCGTCAGCAGCGCTGGGTGGAGAAAACGCACTTGGAGGACTCGAACGCCGTCGCAACTGACCGGACGACGGCGTCTCCAGCAGCGCTGGCGGTTGCTTGGACTGGCGCATCGGTGCCTGCGGAAGATCACGGTCGCACACAGCATCTCGCTCCGCCACGCGACGTACCTGTTGCGCCGGCTGCGACCCAGTGCTCGCTCGTGCGCGATTCAGCAGCGCGCGCATGCGCAGCTTGAGCGCCTCCTGCTGCGTCCGCTCGACACATGCCTCAGGCTCCGTCGTGTCTCGGTCGCTCCAAGCCTCGGCGTCCATTTTAGCTCCGGTCGGCAGCTCAAATGGTGGCCAATTGTCGAGTGCGAGCGGATCCACCACCCGGCGGATCCACTCGGATCGCGGCGGACGTCCCCTCGCTCGCGCGTGGCGGATCCGCCCAAGTTCAACTCATTCGACGACTTGGGAAGCGCCGCGTGCGGAAGCGCGAGTTGAAGGCGCCGATGGACGCGCCACGAGGCACCAGCAGCCTCGTGCAGGCGGTGCGGCGCGACTTGGCGTCGGCGCTGGCGGAGAGCAATCGACGACGCGAGTTCCTGGCGCGCGGCGACGTCTGCACGCGCGGCGACGTCTGCACGCGCGAGCACGAGGTCGCACCGGTTGAAACAGCCAAGGCATCGGTTGCTGCGGCGTTCCCGCGCTCACCGCCGCGCGGGCACCAAGAAGACAAAGCTACTCGATCGACGACCGAAATCGTATGGGCGCAACGGATCTTGCAGCGATGGATGCCCGCCAAGGACGTGGCGATTGACCTCGGCGTGCTCGAGTTCCTCCCGCGTACCACGTTGGTGGACGTGCGGAAGCTCATTGACCAATTCTATCCGTTGAAGAACGACCGCGAATATGATTTCGTGCATCCGTTGACCAAGGAACGCATTGCTCGCGATGACGAGCTTGGTATTCGACCCGCGATGAGTCCAACCGAGTTCCCGTGCGTCCTCATTGTGGCACACCCACGACTGCCACCACCGCCAGACCAACAGCCCGTTAGTGTGTTGAAGCGATTCACACAGCATGAAATGGCTGCCATGAACGACATCGTTCATAGAAAACTCCAGCAGCTCACCAAACCTGTCACGGTGGTGGGTGATGTACGTCCAGCTCCAAAGCCAGCACCTCCGAGGTCACCTGCCAAACCCCGTGGGGTGACTGTGCAGCAACCAGCAGCTTATCGTGACATTGTGCTGCAGAACAAGCACGTTGGTGGTGTACCATGCAGCGTGCATCTCCGCGAGTTTCGGAATGGTCAGACTGTTGGCATCAAAGTGATGCTATTGGATGGTTTGTTTCGGGGTCGGTCAACTGCGATGAAGTGGTTCTCTCGAGATGAATTCAGGCAGTTGAATTCTCGTCATGTGGTCGCTGATGAAGTTCAAATGGGTGGGGATGAAAATGGGGATGTCACTGAATCTGGCAATTATGACATCCTCACACAGAAGATCGGTGTCAGCTACCCTCAAAATCCGAAGGATGAGCTACTGCTGACCATTGGACATGTGCGTTCAAGCGTAACCGTCCAAACAAGCAGTTTAAGTTCCTCGCTGCTAGAAAAGCCAGCTCATACTTCATCTGTTTCGACTGCTACTTCTTCGTCTCCTGTTCAACCTCGTACGACAACAGCGAAAGCGTCTGGTGAAAGCCCTCACAAAAATGTAGAAGGAGTGAAGAGCGCAGAACCGAAGGATCTCACAAGGAAAAATGTGGGGAACTCATCGCCTCCATCAACCCGGGTACTGACGGTTACGAATGCCAAGTCATTTCACCAGCACCAACAGGATAAGCAAACCAAACCTAACGACGAGAAGCCAATGTCTCGTTCCCAAACAGCAAAACCAACGGAGACAAGTCCTTCTAACAAGCTAGCGGAGAATCAAGCCAATGAAGCGGCATCCACCACCAAAAGCTTCAAATCACATCCTGTCGCGAAAGAACAAGTGCCCCATAAAGCCCCAAGAAGCGGCCCAAGTGCGAAAAATGTACTGTCCCCGAGCGCCAAGCAAGAAACAAAAGAATCCAAGTCATCCCCACCGCGTTCCTTCCATGAAAAGCCTCCTCAACAAGAGCAGACGAAGTCGACGTTTTCGGCAGTGCCGTCGCGGCCAACCGATTCTGCTGAGGTAAAACCAGCTCCTCTACTTCGAGGACCAACAAAACGGCAGGCGAACGTAATCATAAAGATCCCTGAGACCTCCCAAGTAGCTCCGTCTGCTTCTCACTCGCCACCTCGAGCAGGACACGAGCAACCGCTGAAAGCAATGACAAGCAAGAAGCTTAATTTCATGAGTGAGGAGGAAAAGCTCGTTGTTGACAGCGAAACCACTGAAGGGTCCAAAACTTTACCAGTGCACCGGCAAGCGTCGCTATCACGAGACACACCACTGGTGTCTGCGAGGAAAAGCCCCCCTGCGGGGCTTCGAATTCCACTTCGAAATGTTGAAAAGAGTAAACGCAAACTGCCGTCGACTGCAACATCGCAAAAGCACTTGGATAGTGTTCGCGTTGCCACAGCAGGTGGAGGTCGGCAAAGTCCCGAAAAGGACATCATAGTTACGTCAGCTACAACCAGCTCAGAATTCCCTGCCCCCGATGCTTCTGAGTCAGTAAGAAGGGACAAACGTCGTGACACGAGAGCGAATGGTTCAGAAGAACACACTTCAAAGACCAGAAAACGCGATGATCCTGCTATAACTGCTGTGCAATCAAAAGCTCCACCTTCGATTGAGAAAGGAGCAACTGAAACCGCCCAAACTGATAATCAAGAGCCGACAGAAGAGAAAAAGTCTGATGACAGTAAAGGAGCGACGCTGAAGGTTCCAAATCGTCCAGTGTCAGCAGAAAATCAAGAACGCGTGCAATCGATGCTGTCCAGCATTGAATCGATTTCTCCAGAAAAGCGCTACTTCGAACGCGCACACATGATTGGCGAGCCTGGCATGGAGATACAAGTTTACATCAAGGGTTTACTCAACTCGTTGCTCAGTATGACGGACGAAGATCACAGCAAAAAAAGCATCTCTCGCAACCAACAAAAGATGTTTCTGGGCTATGGGCTACGATATGGCGAGTTCCAACAGAGTTCAGCGCTGGTAGCGATGGAAGACGATTTACTCTCACGATGTGGGAACTCGATGCCTCAGCTTATAGCCGAACTGAAGCACTTCCTCGCAAGAGAGATTTCGTTACTCAGCATGAGTAGTGCACCAGTCGGAGTGGCTGCTTTGGCTCGACTGGAATTGACAATGAACGTGATGGCAGACATGCTCTGTTGGTATGAACCCACCCGAGCAAGACTCACGTTCATTGAAAAGGATTCGTCTGGCTTCTTCGCCCTGACCGGATACCAGCGAAAGCAAACTTTTGTGCTAACCCCAGAGGAACGCGACTTGATCGGAACCTTTGTTCACAAAGATGCACCCGAGGATGGATGGGTTGAAGTGCTCGAATTACTTTTCTTCCTGTATCATCCAGTGAAGGTCGAAGAAGCCATTGGCTTTCGCTTCAAGTCACATTCACGACCAGAGCGTGTTCGTACGATTGTGCAAAAACTGGCACGAATGGATTTCAGTGAGCTCAAAACTGCTGAGTACCATCTTTTCAAAGAAGACGATGCTGAAACAATAAAATCAGTGAATGAACTATTTCAGACAACAGCTAATCCACGAAAACCACCGAGCAAAATCGACGAAGCAAGATGCCAAGTACTACCGTATTTAAGAACGCTCATCAATGCCAAAAGAGATCAGGCAAACATGAGTATGAGTGACCACGTGCGGGACAAAAAGGACAAGACGTCAGAGGAACGCTTGCGTGTGTGCTTGGACTCCCTGCGGCAAGTGTTGGTACAACCAGATGAGCTCTCTCACGCCCCAGAGATTGACTATCTACTTAAGTTTTGGCAGCGGGCAACAACCGAAGACGCGACTCGGAAACAACGCAATCACGCGAAGTCTCCACGACTGAACTTGCATTTCGCTCAATTCACAAAGCGCACTTGCGAGTTGATGGCATCAAGCGATTTCACAATACGCAAAGCCCGATGGAGTCATCGCGAAAATATGAAGTCAGGCGAAATCAATCGGTATGCTACGATGCTATAGCAAGCTGGGCTGCGTAATGCTTGCAAACTCACTGGATTTTGACGTTTCTATGTCCTCAGGTACGTATTCCACGGCGAAGAGACGACAGCTCTTGAATTTGTGTTCGTCAGAAAGCTTTCTCGAGCGGCGGATTGGGATTCTACCAAGGAAGCGTTTTTGTGGGAAAGAGTCGACGATATTGCTTTTGGTGAGGTAACCGATGCGTTGCGAACGTTCATGGATGAAACAATCGACTCCCGAGCGTATGGCGCGATTGGTATCAATGTGCTCTTTCTTGCTACCGTGTTGTCTGATCGAGAAACCATTCCGTCGTTGCAAGCTCTCGTCAAGTCGCACTCCAACACCTGTACGATGTCTTTTGGTTACGCAGTCCCAAGTGATGACCAGTCGTCACTTGGTCGCGTGATGTTTCGGCTGCATTTAACTCCTGCCAGTGTGAGTCTTCGCCATCGTGACAACAGTATCAATGTTGGGAACCAAATGGCAGTAGAATGCCTTCGTTCTTTTCTTGTTGAGTCATCTCTGACAGCGAAGAAGTTGTTTTTGCAAAGTAATGGCCTGGAGCTACTGTTTTCGTGGCTGGCAGAAGGAATGGCATGGATAAAGGAAACCACTGCGACAGGACGTGGATCAATTGTCCCTTCGCCGTCATTGTACCCTCGTGATGACGTACTTCGACTGATCAAGATGGTTCTACCAGTTGTGCCCCAAATATCCAGTATCATCTCGAAGCGGGCCATTTCAAATTTAACGCTATTGACTGAGCTTCCGAGTGGTGAGGTTGAAGATGAAATTGCATCGGCTGTGCTTGATATGTTTCGCATAATCTCAGAGAAACCAGTGCCTACAATCAGTCAAGGTCAGAATCGTCAACGCCATTCGGTAACCGATACTCAACGAAAGTTTCTCACTGAAGGAGGTTTGGATGCTTTGGTGAAGATTACCCGATCTCTCGGCTCAAGAAAGTCTCCATTACTGCCATTGGCACAAGAAATTGGACTAAATCTGCTGAAGTCAGCAGAGTTCTATTCTCCAGTTGGGCTGCTTGTACACACCACTCACTGGGAAATGTTCTTCGTGCAAAACGAAGCGTATCTGCGACCAACAGACAAGAAGTTCCTCGTGGTTTTGCTCGATCATCTCCACAGCTTCATCGTGAAGTTCACCGTCACCAATCGTGACGTAACTTGCGAGTGTGGCTGCGGTGCGAAAAGTTCCGAATCTATTGACCCCTTCACCTGTGTTGTTAATCTGCTCAGTAAGCTATTACTCACAGTCACAGGCGTACCCTGGGGTCAGACCGACATGAAAGGTCCAGCAGCCATCTTGACGTATCTGAAGCTTGTGGACACGTCGACCACTTCGGTTGGTGAACCAGAATTCAGTGCGGCAACAAGAACGCTGCGGTCGTTTCTTCAACTGATGCCCAGTGGTCAAGGGCATGTGCGCTTCCTGTCAATGATTGTTCCGGATCTGCTCGTTCTCGTGAAAAAGCTGCCGACTTTACCCAGTCGCTTGCTCGCATTTCGTGTTATCAGCCTGAATGTTTTCCACTGCGTGAGTCTGAGCGGATGGAAGAAACAGACAACGTTATTCTTTGCATCATTCTACCCAATATTGAGAGAGCTCGATCAAGACAATGACCAGTCCGACATCTCGACTGAAATATGCGACGCCTTGTATCCACCAAGAGATCAGCAGCGGCCGTCATCGTCACCTGGATTGCCCAGTACTGCGACAGTGGCAGCAGAGCCTCTTCCGTTTTTGCAGCTCCTTCACGAAGACCATCTTCAGAGCGAACCGTCTCAATCCTTCATATCTTCGTTGTGTACTCTTCTGTCGCTGGTGGATGGCACATTGGTGGTGTATTGCCAGCCAGCACTCTTAGCCACACTTGCGTGGATCATGCAAAGCAAAGACGTCGCTCAGGATCTGACTGACCTTGAATGCGACCAGCTAGTTCTTGGGTTGCTGGAAAGCAGTGTGATCTCAACAAGTATATTTGCTGCAAGATCGCTTTCGATGATTTGCTACAACGCTCTGTATTCATTATTCAAGTTCACAGAAGCGACTGCCAAGAGCGTTTGTATCGCGGTGACATCGGTTCTCAATAGTGTGAATCAAGTATCATTACCTCGCTTGTATGGTGACAAGACTACGGAGCTGGCGTCGACGTTTGCAATCGGCGCTGTTCGACGAGATATGATGCACGTACTTTAACGACTACATGAAATCACAAACGCTCCACTGGTCACGGATGAAATGAAGCTGTCTATGGCAAAAAGCGGATTGTGGGATCGTTATGAATGGCGTGACTCGAAGAAAGCCGGAATCGAGAAGATCATCGCATTTCTAAAGTTGTTGATGGCGTTCTCATGTCTCTCGGATTCTATTCAGTTGATATATAACTCGTTCGATTCGTCAGATCTCAAGCGGCTACTCTTACATTTATTGGTATGATCGTTGCGTTTGTGGCATAGAATTGCTGACTGATGATGTGTGAGTTGCAGCGATTTCTGCGCGACAAAGAACCAGAGCACATCACAGAGATCCATGCTGCGCATTATCTATATATTTTGCGCAACTTCTGCTTCGCACTTGGCCGTGATCTACAGGCATTTGATATGAGTGATTTTTACGAATCAAAATTTGTAAAGAAGATTCTGTTGTACTCAAGACATTCATCATCGCTGTTACAGGTCAGTTTCAGCCATTATGTTGTCCTGAATACTGATTATCTTAACCGTAAAATGATGCCATAGGAGCTTGGATCTGGTTTGCTGTGGGCGCTTGCTTATTCCCACGAGTCACGGGATGCGTTTGCAACACAGATTTTGTCAGAGTTTGATATTTGAGAAGAGAATGCACCTTCAAATGCAAAATTGAACCCAGATGAACTCGGAACAAAGAAACCTCGAGGGAAAAGCGGTATCACAATTATCGCCGACAACGTCACGACGAAATTTTTCGCGAACGCAGCTCTTGAAGGCGACGCTGGGGCACTGGCTTCACTTGTGTTGAACGAAAAGTGTGCTGTATTCTTTCTGATGAATCATGGATACGGTCACAGTGTGAATCGTATTCAAATGATGTGGCAATTTTCGTACTCATCCATGATGATGACGGACTCGAAACCAAGCCAGCAAACGAAAATACGAAATGAGTTTGGGACTGCTCAGCAGTATTGTCGACAGATGCCCAGCAGGGAAAAAGACTTCGTTCAACTATGCAGACTTGCGAGGAACACGATTACAATGCTTTTCCGACTGACAATAGGAAAGTCCAAGAATACAGCGGTAAGAACAAAGATTGACGTTGCCGAACAAAGCTCGGGATTTTAATTATGATCTTGCTAATCTTGGGTAGATGCCTGGGTCGCGGGCAGTGGTTGGGACTGTTGAAGACGAAATTGTGGGTTATCAAATCAACCAAATTGTCGGGCTTGATCCCTGATGTTGTCGATGATGTCAGGTCCACACAAAGCGAGAATTAGTGCCGTTACTGGCACACAAGAATGAGATGGTGCTTCACGAAGTCTTGCAGACTCTAATTATTCATCTCAAAGCTCATCCATCGAAGTGCCACGAGCTAATCACCGCTGAAGTCCTCGATCAAATAATTTCGATGTTTTGGCATCTACACGCTCCGGTTCAAGCTGCAGCTTTCAAATGCATGCGATTGGCTTTACAAGATCCTGTGTATGCTCCGGATAATGCGATTGCACACCAAGACCCTTTGCCGCTGCATTTGAAGCTGCTAGGTCTTCGTGAGAAGTTCATCCCTTGCCTCCAAAGTCCCCATTTCATTGTGAAGAAACAGGTGCGTTCACGCTTACGACTAAAAAGAAGTTATGATATGACGTTGAGTTTTCTTGTTCCAGGTGATGATCTTGGCACTTGACTTACTTGGAAAGCTTGAGAACGACGAGAACTTGCTGAAACAAATGGCGGATCTCTTTATCAGCGTTGAGAACCAGAAACTGTTGACAGATTTGGTGGTCTCTCTCTCAACCGAATTCGAAGATAACCCTGAATCAGGCTATGTTTTGCAACTGCTGGTTCGGTTTGTCGTTCAGTTGGACCTCATCGCGTTCATGGACAATGAACACTTGGTCGGGGCGATATGTGCAACTTTAAACAGGGCCAAGCACAAGAATGACACGTTTCTGCGGCCTCTTGTGAGTATAATCCGTAACATTGTTGTTGTTTCGAACCATAGATTAACTTTATTCCTTGACATTCGGTTCAGCTGTGCAATTGCTTATGCAAGATTGTCATGCAAGGAAACGCAACTGTATTCTTCGCGCGGAAGTCGCGATTGAACGCAATCATTGACCTGCTGCCACAAGGGCTTAGCGTTGGCGAGCTTTATGATATCGCTGTTCTTCTTCGGCGAGCAGCGTCAGAGCATAGTGGTATTCATCGATACCTCGGGTGCTCAACTTCTGGTTGTATCTTGCAAGTGGTTCGCATTATCAGCTCGTTTTTTGAGATAGCAGAAGACAGGAAGACTACAAACGCTTCGGACTCTGCCGACGAAAAAGAAATTCTGGAGCTTGCGAGCAAAGACGCTACAAAAAATAAAGCGTCTATCAAAAATAAGTCAAAAGAAGATGATGACGACACAGTGGGTGATCGCCAGATAATCAAGGTGGTCAGTGGTAAGACAATCTTTATCTCCAAGTACACTCTGGAAGTTTACGACGAGGTGAGGAATTAGTAGCTCTCTATCTTCTGGATCGCATCCCAACATTTCTTTGTTCCACAGTTTCTGCTCCTTCTGCTGTCGCTACTCGACACTTCGGAGACCCGCAAAGAACGTTACGGATGTCCATGCAAGGGACGATCAGGTTGCAGTTGCTGTGATCCGTGCGACTTATTTGCGAAAGCCGAAGGTGGTCGAGTTCTCTGTCGACTGCTGTTCAGCCAACGAGTGGTTATCCATCTTGGGTGCGATTTCGATTACTTCTTGCGCGCACCGGGTACTGAAGCAACCACGACTGTCGACAATACGCTGAGAGTGCTTGAACGGGTGTCCCGAAACCATCAAAATCGCATCGAGATTCTCCAATATTACCCAGTGCCAGCCATGCGAACGTCTGGGTGGTGGAAGGTGCTGATGGAATCTGTCGAACACTACGTGCTGACAAAGCAAAGGCAAGCACGCGCAATCGACTCTCTCTTTCGCTTGAGCCACTTTTTTGCTGAACAAGGTAAGAATCCATGGTCATAAATTCACCGGCAGTTGCTTGCGATGGATGCGATAAATTGGCTATCCTAGGATGTGTGATGAGAGACACAGATCCATCTGTGCTTTTTCACGACACCATGCAAATGCTATCATCTCATTTATTGTCGAGGTAAGAGCGTGTTGGGCGCTATTTGCCAACACATTACTTATTTTCACTATTGCAGGTCTGCCGCGAAAGAAGAAACGTTTTCCCGCGTCGCATTGTTTGCACTCGCGCGCCTCACTGAATATCCCAATTTACTAAAGCAGAGAGCGTTTCAGTCGGATGTCGCGAGAATATTCGGTGAGGCTCAAGACCATCATGAACCGATTTGCATCGCCAACCTGCTTGTTGTGTATCGCAACTGGACAACTCTGACACCTGAACTGTGGGGGCGTGACCCCAGTGAGACAGCTCTTGAGCTCGCACTCAAATTGTTGAGAAGCAAGGACGTTGACACCGAAGTTAGGCTGGTTGCAAGCGACGTTCTCGCACATGCCATTTTGGTGTCGGATAAGGCTATGACAAAGGCGTTTCCTCATGCATCCACGGATAAGCTGGCTGCATTTCTGCGAGGATGCGCAAGATCATTCATCAGCTTGGTCAAGAACGATGCCGATGATATGAGGCTGTTGGTGAGCGAGCTAAACTCAGCATCGTCCAATATCGTCTCAGATCCTCGGAGTGGGTTGCAAGACGTCTTTGTCGAAGTACTCTCGGAGCAGCTGCACCAGATCGAAGTCTTTGGATAGCACAAACGACGAGCAAGCAAGAAGACATTCTGACCCAATTTCGCAGTCAAAATGACGCACAAGTAGATGCTCAGCCCCAGGAAAACGCGCTACAGTATGTTTTGCGGTGTGGAGATCACGATTCTTTGCTTGACCCCGATGTCTCACTTCGAGGCTCTGCACACTCTTGGCGACTGTTGCGACGACTTTGTGTGACTCCTGGTGTCTCGATATCGGCGCAGGCTCGCGACATTATCGGTGTTGTACCCTTTTTCATGGAGCAGTGGAAACTACGAAAGGGCGTATTGTTCTCGGAAGCTGCCTTCGAGCGACGGAGCGAGTTCTTTCTTTTCGTGTGCCAGATTACTGATCCTCAACCCGAAATCATTGCATTACTTCCCGTGGAGGATACTGTGGATGTCGTCCTGGAATTTGCTCTACACGCATCGGCCTATGCTGGGGCTGGACTGTGGCTTCTCCAGATTTGCTGCCAAGCCAGACCGGAATTCCTGGCTGTTCTACTGGATCGGCTGAGCTGCATGGATGGAGGCTCTCGTCGTGTTCAGGCACACTTTCGTGTCCTGTGGAATGCAATCGCAGACCCAGTGCCTGCTTCCGGATCAGTGTTCAAGGCCAAAACTGTTCTCAAGCCAGAAGCTTTTCGACCTGCTGCGATAGCATTGTTAAGCAGCATCACTCAAGCCCGGGATCTCGCTGTCCAGTGGCTACTTCAGTGCAACGCACTCGTAGAGATACTCAGCTGGCTCTTAATGGACCTGGATGTGAAGATGAAGAACGGCAACAAGCTTGCTCACGTAGGGGCAGATCTCTTGGAATTGATTCAGCGCCTTGTGCTCCATCAACCAGATTGCCGGCGGTATTTTATGGCTGATCCTCGATACTTGAATGGAGTATTTCGCAAGATTTTTTCGACCAAGGTGGCGGTACAACTGGCAGCAATCAAACTCACGTTGCATCTGCTAGAGGAACCACGAATGCTCAGCACACTCTATGGGATTGAACATCTCAGCGGGCGCTCTCTCGGCCCAGTAGAGCATTGGATGTCAGAGTGCTTGATCAGAACCCTCGGAACAGGAGTAAAGCTTCGCGAAAAGGATGCACTTGAAATCGGGACACTGCTTCAAGTGCCACTCTTTCTGGACCTGCGAACCCCGGAGGTTGTAGAGCTATCTCTTTCGTGCATGAAAAGCCAAGTTGTTGAAGATGACGCACTAATGATCCTCCCAGAAGCTGGGCTGTTCAACACTATCCCAGCTTGGATGTACATGGACACAGGAAAAGTGGAATGGATCGCGGCAATGCAGCGTACACAGTTGATACCGATGGAGCGCGCGTTTAGCCAAGCAATCGAAGCTCGCAAGCCACAACAAGTGACTCTCTACAAAATCCCACGCGAAGGGTATTTTCGCTCAACTTCAGCACGAACTCGGGAGCGAATATCACATCGCATCACCGAAATGTGGATGCGGCGAGGCGCTCGCAAAGGAATGGCAGCTCGGTCGTTGTTACATCGATTAAGTCGCTTCTTACTTGAAGACCGGGCGGAACTAATTCGGAGTGTGGCTTTGGCCAGAGGCATTCGTGAATGCGATATCGACGTCCAGAGTTACCGTCTTGGTGACACGCTGTCACTGTTGAAGTCATGCGTTCTCTTTTCTCACGTCCATCCTGATCAGCTCGCCGCTTTGGCGTTTGCGATGGGAAATCCCACACGAGTGGAACTAAAGCAAGAAGTGAAACTCCGTGAAATCCCGATAATGTTATTTCACGAAGAAATTGGTTACAAGATTCTCAATCCCGAGACTGGTATCGTGGCTACAGGTCACGTTATGCGTGGACAAGTTTTTGGGTTTCCTGAATGGATGTGGCAAGACGAACGAGATCTGTCGAATGTGATGGTGTGTTTTGATATTAAATTCCGTGTGCTGGTAACTCCACTGCCGAAAACTATCTTGGACTCAAACCTTGGACCTGGAATGATGACCCATCTAACATCACGATGCGTTGCTGTCACGAAGACATCAAACCCAAATACTGTTGCCAAACTGGGTCATACAGTTGAGCCAACAAGTCGATCCGTGTTGCTACGCCGTGACCTCGAGCTGCATTCTATGAAGCTATTGCACCGGTTGCTACAGTACGAAGAGTATCGCACGTTTCTTCTCAATGACGAATGGTTGCTACAAACGCTAGTTGATGTCGCAACATCTGCTTTTCATCCTGATTTGGTTCATGAAGCGACGTCTGCAATCGTGACGCTTCTGGAGGATCCGGACGGTGCTCGAAAGATTTGTGATACCACTATATGGCTCACACGGTCTGACCTGATGTTCTCTCAAATGCGTCAGTGCTACTCCCAAGATATACTATTCTTCAGGGCGTTGGCCAATAGTTTTGCACACTGGCACCAGACACCAGAGGTCCTTGGCAACTTTTTCTCGATCTTGCACAGACTGTTGGTAAATTTGCCGGCACTTCAATCAGAATTGGATGTGATATGGCCAGCCGATCTATGGGAATTCATACTTGTGCTGTTCGATGAGGTCAAACTCGTGGGAAGGCAAATGTACGAGTTGCTCAAATTGATCATCACTCACTGCCGGCATTCGTTTGACCGGGCGTGCCATCGCTTTTTCATTCACATCAAGCTCGTTCAAGGCCTCGAATCAAAGGATCCCTCGTTGAACTCTCTTGCCATGGAGGTATTTGCTGCCATGTGCGACTCCGACGAAATTCGCACTGAGATCTGGCGCAAGCAAATCAACATCAACACGTTTGAACATATTATTCGCCAAATCGCTGCGGATTTACCAAGTCTTGCTGTGAAGATTGAACAACGTAATGGACAGCAGGCATCAGCTCTGACGTTGAGACTATACTGCCGACTGCTCAATCTTATCTGCAGCAGCGAAGTGGATGAGGCTCTTGATCGGGCATATTCCAAGCTTGTGCAAGAAAAGTATATGCTATTAACCATCCTGCTTCGACATCTCGAAGATTTTGAGTTACTAAAAAACGTGCTGCTACGATGCATCGGCAGTATTTGCGTGGGAGTACCCGAGAATTGCATCATTGCACAGCGTGCCGACGTTGGAAGAGGCCAGAATCGATGCAAATTTGTCGAGTATATCATCCAACGCACGGAACGTCTTCCTCGAAAATCCAGCTGGATCGACGATGCGGAAGAAATGGAAGCTTTGTTTCTGTGTGTACAAGCGCTATCGTGCTCAAGGGCGGGAGCCGAGAGTTTCACGCAGACAGGATTCTTCTCCAGCGCCATTGAGTTGCTGGATGACCTACCACCTTCACCAACCGATGAACATCTGCGGGTGTGGCGCGCCCTGATCTTTTGTCTGCACAATTTGGTCTCCTTTGTCCCGGACGTCGTCGTAGCCACCGCGTTGAATTTTATCGACATGCTCGTGACGTTCTTTAATCGAATGTCGGCGTGGCTGCTGGAAGCCAAGCAACTCATTCGATTGGGTCGGGTCCTCAGAGATTTCGCAAGGTTTTTGTCATTTCTCGTCCGTGACGAGAGTTTTCGTCTGCGATTATATGACAAGCACTTTAGTGCCAAGCGTGCGGCTTCATCCAACACTTCAAGTTTCTCATTTTTCCTCTTTGGCTGGATTATGGTAGCTGAAAACACGGGCGACGAAAGTGCCAGCCCAATACCTGAGAAAGTTGCCGAGATTCACAAAGATCTGGAAGTCGAATCGCTGGGGGTGTTGACAAACCTATGTTTGGAGTCGGGCATTGCGTTGGTGCTAAGTACGAACGAGCGCTGTGTTGAGGTGATTCGTCATATCTTCAGTGTGCTGCGTCGGAGTTCTCTGGTCGATGCCAAACGTGCGACAGCGTATCTACGATTTTTGTGTTTTATGCTCGAGCATTGGTCCATGCGAGAAGATGTCCAAGCTGCACTGGGCTTTCTGGAGCAGTTTCCGATTCAGATGCTCATTGATGTTGTGCAGAACCCTGGCAGCGCAGGGTCACGATCGTACGCGTTGCGACTTCTGTGGCTGCTCGAAGCACTGAGCGCCAGCGCCTCGTGGGATGACAAGAAATTTTTGTTTGTTTCTGGAGGATCACTTGGTGCAGAGAAACATTATCTGCTGAAGACGTTTCTTGCGATGTCTGACATGCTCCTCTCGACGTCACCGTGCGTTCGTGATGTCGTCAATGTCTTGGGTCTATCGGCAGAAATGGTCGAAAACAAGATTCGATGGCGGGATTGCTGGGATTCAGAAGCCATGAAAGCGATTGCCACCTTTCAAGAGAGCGTGTGGGTCTATCTGCAACCCCTTGCGGCCGATTGGAGTCGCGTGCTTCAACTCGATGATGTCCAGTCCTTAACATCTTCCACCGCGTATGCTGCCATTCACTGGAAAGATGGCGATGATGATACTTCCACGCTCGGTCTCGTACATCAGTCACTACGGTTGGTTTCTTCCCTCCACAAGCACACCTTCAGTACTTTTGACACGTGGAGCTTCCCCACAGCGCAAGATCTTGCAGGTGAATCGGTGTTACGTGGGGCTCTTGCTGTTATGGTTGCGTTCAATGGATCGTCAGGCTTGTGGATTGATGTGGTGGAGAAAGCACTGTTCACAATTGAGGGCATGTTCTTGTCCATAACGCGGCGGATAGAACTTGAACACACAAGCCCAGCCATACCACATGGTCCCGAGCGTGTGCGATGGCGTTACATGCTTTGTGCCAAGAAATTGCAATTCTTGTGCCAAATTGTTCGTGTACTAGGGAGCTCAGTGACGGAACAGTTATTTGTTCAGGTACGTCCAATCTTATGTAGCTGCTAGCTCCTAGGAAACTGTTGAGTGATAATTGTGCCTTCAGGTGTTGTTGACTGGAGTAGCTTTCATGGAAGGAAATGTCCAAGCAAGTCTCGAAACCCGGCATTTCTCAGATCAAGGCGTCGAGCTCATGGAAGTGCTGCTTCGACATACAGCGGTCGAGGCCGGACCTGATGTTCAATACGCTGCTGTCAGATTTCTTGGTGCGATTGTTAAGCACAACCCTTCTGCCGCTCGTGTTGCAGCAAGTGTGGGCGTGCTCAACCGCCTCTTACAAATTCTTGAAAGCACCATGAGCATCCCACCTGAATTGGAGCTGTTCCAGACAGAAGTATTGACGTGTTTGGTGTTGCTGACGCGCCAACTCCCGCGATCCTACCTCTCGGAAAAGTCTCGCAAGTGCCTGTCGATCTCCTTTCAAGTTCTTGAATATCCATTGCGCGACAGCCAAGTACATCTATGCGCTAAGTTGATCAACGAAATGTTGCGCGATTCTCGGACGCCTGGTCTGTTTGTCGAGCTCTGGTCAACAAGTCGTGGGTGGTTACACTCATTCATTCAGCAAAGTCACAGTCGGTTGGCTCAAACTGTTGTATGTCGTCTGTTTGCGAATGCAGACCTCGTATCTTTGGTGAGCGCAGACAAAATGATGCTACGAGACCTATTCATGCGAATCATGCCTCTGGACGTGATCTATTTCGAACGCGTGCGGCTGCTTCGAGACTTGCTGAACATCACGTCGACGAGGGAGACTCCAGTGGTCGACGCCTTTCTATCAGAGTTGTACGAACAAATGACCATGCTAAGGTTGCATGAACGAGTGGTGTACCTTCATATCCTTCCAAGCGCAATATCAAGTCTACTACCCAAAGCGACGGCATTCTGGTGGAAGGGCAAGCACTGGAAAGTGATCCTGGAAACCTGCTTGGCCTGCTTCCGAAGCTCCTTACTGCCGGAACGGATGGCTGCACATTGCGCGCTGCAAGCGCTCTTCCACTGCCGCTTTCTATACAAGCTTCCAGAGGCAACGTTTGTTTTACGAACTGTCGCCATTCAGTGGATCAAAGAAATGGATGCGGTGGTGGGGAAGCACGTTGAAGGCGGAGAAATCGTGTCGGATACTTTCGCCATCGTGCCGCTGGTGGAATATCATGCGTCGAAACCGACTGTCCTTGGCGCAGACAAGGACTTGGGCATGCGCAAGAACATGGAAGCTCAACTTATTCGGAAACTTCCTGTGACGATAACTGTTGCACCCGACGAATTGCTGCTTCTGCTGTCGAACACGATTGACGCGTCCACGCTGACCAATAACCTATTCAAGGGCGCCCAAGTCTTGACTGTGCTGCTATCTATGTGGGCCGCAATATCATGCTGCGGAAACAACGTTGGAGACGCAGACCCTATCGATCTGGTTCACTTGGCCATGCGGATAATGACCAAAGCCACAACACGCGAACCATCTTCAGTACCCCCTGCAGAGATGAAGGCGTTGACTTGGCAATTAAATCGAGTAGCGTACGGCTCGGCGAGGGTGTCAGAGCGCGTGCCAGTGCAGCGGCTGTTACTACGTCTTGCTCGAGGCGACGACACAGTCACGAGTGACAAAGCCGCTGCGTTGTTGCAGAATGCATCGGCGTTAGCTGGTCACGATTGGGCAGAGCGAGTAAATTGGGACTTGTGCGCGCTGACATCTCGCGACGACGAGCCCCGAGATGCTCGGACGACTGCCATCAACACGTGGTGTGAATTGCTCTCTTTCGTGTGTACTGGACGCCGTATTGCTCGAAGTGTTATCGATTGGCGCTTGCTCCGGAAGTTCTTTTTTGAAGTCAACTATCACATTGTTGGAGCCGAGATGCTGTCTATGGAGCTGGTAGAAACGTACTTGGGCCTCGCACTTGCAACGATTCGATGGGTTCACGAAGAAGGGACTTTTCAGGACACGATCGCACATGGCCTCAAATCGCTCGCACAATTTTGTGTCTCCAGTCTCGTTCTACCGACCGATTTCAGCAACATCCACCGCTTTAGTGTGCATCTCCTGTTCTATCTGTCGTCGTGTCCTGTCACGTTGCCCCTCGTTTTGAGAGCATTTGGCTTGGATATTAATCACCAGTTGCCAAAGGCTACGCGAACTGTCTCGCTCCATACAATCACGAGCATTCTCGATGTATCCGTCGAAGAGGACATTGCGTGCACGTCGCGATGTATCTTTGTGGTGTTTCAACTCTGCCAATCGCCACTGGGTGTGGGTCCCCTCATCCGATCTCGGCGGCATTCAAACTTCACGATGACGGAGCTTATCACAGTGGTGCTTCTCAACAGCATTGGGACGTTGAAGCCACTGAAAGTGCGATCGAAACCTGAGACCTGGAGCTCCCCGTCGTCGTTCTTGGTTTCAACATACACACCTGACGAGATCAGCGCTGGCACGTATGCGCTTAAGACGTTGCTTTGCC
This sequence comes from Lagenidium giganteum, assembly GCA_002286825.1. NCBI lineage: Eukaryota > Oomycota > Peronosporomycetes > Pythiales > Pythiaceae > Lagenidium > Lagenidium giganteum. The sequence continues at coordinate 51,974 of NSDO01000253.1, forward strand.
TGCTGACCGACCACGACAGTTTTGACGCCATCCGCGGCGACAGCGTGGTAATTCTACAGTTGTTTGCGGCACTCGCATGCACAACACCAAGCATCGCCCAAGACGCTGCACTGGCCCTTGCGCGCTGCATCAAGACGTTCATCCACGCACGCAACGACGATACAAAGGTTGAAACGAACTTACACGACCTCTTCGCATACTACGTGCACTCGGACACGTCCAAGAATTACTATCGTCGCTTGGCATTCTTCAACACCATTCGCGATGAACGCATTGTGAACGTGGTGCCTCCAACTACTTTTCCAGGATGTTTCGTCATCCTAACGCTCTGGATCCAATTCTTTTCCACGAACATCCACTTGATTACTGACGATGAGTCCGTCAACGAAGAATCGCGCGAGCGAAGCATTCACGAAGATTTTCTGCTTTCGCTCATTGACATCATGCTGTACGTGCTGTGCAACTATTTCTCACAAGTATTTGATGTATCGACAGCCTTACCCTCGGAGATTAAGCAGCACACAGCATTATGTTCGGCATTATTCGAGTTTTGTCGCCGCACTGACAACCCAGAAAAGGCTATCGTGACCGACGAGCTCATCCGCAGCAAGAGTTTATTGTTGATCCATTTGCTGTGCTCGTTCGACATGTTCCGCTACTCGATTGAATTCTTCTTGCGGCCTCAGCTAATCGAAGAAGTGCTCGTCATAATCGAAAGCACGACGTCACCGCAAGAACAACTCGTGGCTGTCCGCTTGTTGCGAGATGTCACGTCGTACGGCGCGATCAAAGACATGTTTGTCGTAAACACATACTTACTGAAGCGCATTATTGCCTGGATGGAAACGCCGGTGTTCCCGGAACTTCGTGGGTTTGCAGCCGCGATCGCGAGAAACCTTGTCACGAAATCAGCGGATCAAGCTCCACGAACCCAGCTACTTCAGAATCGCAAGAGCATCTTCGAGTTTGTCCCAACATTTGAAGATCAACTGGCTCGCTCGCTATTTCAGAGAGACTTCGCTAACCGATCCGACGACAAGCGGCGACCATCGCTCACCTTTAGTGCCCGCAATGTCTGTATCCAAGTTGCGCATTGCCCCGATCAGGAAGCACCCACGACGTTGGAGTTGCAATTTCCCTTGACAGTCACTGTTCACACCGAGTTTCGAAATGATCGTGGGGCGATTGTACGTGAAGCCAAATACAAAGGACGACTGGGAGCATCAAGGGCGAAATGGGCGCACCGTTGCATCGTCGAAGACGACATTTCATGCGTAGCTTGTCACATCCTCATCAATCCCAGAAACGATGCGAGTCACAAACGCCATGGTCGCTATGAGCATCCTGCAGCAGATGCCACCATAGTGGGAGAATCGACGAGCTCGTCATGGACAATGCAAGGTCAATTCAGCGTCACGGTGGAAGACCACCCAATCGTCGAAGTCGTTGAAGATTTGGGTGCTGTCGGGCGATTGCTTCGGCGTGACGACCTCACTGGTGATCTCCTTGAACATTCAGCGGGCATTGTGGCTGAGTTGTGCAAGAATCATGTGATTTTCTGCAACGAGTCAATTCGACTCTGGAGCCATGTGCTGTCTGTACTATCCGTGTCCCTTGCGAGCAACAAGGAAGTCGACTTCTCTTGCCTCGAATGCCTATCGTCGTGGTTCTGGAGCAAGAGCAGTGTGTCGTTCTTTGTGGAGAGTATGAAGCCGATCTTGACGTTAATACAAGCGATGCGTCGACACAGTTACGTTGTGCCGTTCGCCATCGATGAAGACGTGATCACAGCAAGTGTTGACGATCCGTACACAGCGCGGCAAGCCCGAATAAGAAACATCAACGGAGCCTCGCAAACTGCACCGACTAAAACGCATCGCCAGAATTTCTTGACTTCTCTGATGGAATGGGTTGGTGCCGTCGAGACACGCAAGTTCACAGAGCACTGTATCAACGTGCTGTTTTGTGAAAACGTGGACGTGTTGCTGTTCTTGTGCTCGTACTATTTCCCTGGCCGAGGTATGAGAGCGTCTTTCTTTTACTTGGTTGAAGTGGTGATTCGCAGCAACCTTGTGCAGTGCGAGGCGTTCGCACGGAAGCACGCGATTCGGCTATTGCTTCGCGTGCTGCGGTTGCAAGTGGGCAAAGAGTACGAAGAATCGCGAGCTGAAATGCTGCAACACGCCACGCGTGTTGTCGTCAAACTCACCCGCAGTCCTCGCGCTCGTCAGAAATTTCTTGCTCACGGTGGGTTCGAGTTCTTCGGTAGCATTGCTCGTGACATTTTCTTGGCAAAATGGCGAATGGGAGCCTTCCCACGAGCGGCCGCACAGAACGTTGTTCTCGCATGCTCGTTCATGTGCGAGTTCCTGGTGGCGGTACCAACGCTCGAAGTGAGCGCGCCTGTCAACCGAGTGCTCCAGGCATCGTATGAGACGGCGTCCTCGAAGGGCCAGCTCGTTGAACTCGTAGTATTGCTGCTCAACCATTCCAGTTATCCGTTTCATCGGGCAACGGACCGCACTGAGCTAGAGGTACTGGTCCAGAATTTCAACGACCAACGACGGAGTGACTCGCTATCAATCCTCGAAACACTCGTCTTGTTCTTAAGCCAGCTGAACGGCAAACCAGTAGCGTGTTTTGACAGCTTTGATCGACTGGCGGCGACCATATTGGCGGCGCTAGCAGAGAAATTGCCAAGTCGAGTGGCTTTTGAGTACAGTGCCCTCATGATGCTTGACCGTGTGACGACACGACCAGCATTTACCTCCAAGAACCAGGCACAAGAACGCGTGGAACTACGTCAAATGTATCTCACAGGGCTACGTCGATGCCTGAAGCTAACGAAGTGGGCATTCGAAAGCGATCTGACCGTCATCCGTCGGACGTACCTGGCCTGGATTTGTGAAGGAGTTCGCACGGGTGTGGTGCCAGCAGAATGTCGTAACGTGTGCCGCAACTTTGACCGTGGATTTCTTGTGGACGAGGAGCTGGTGAAGACGTCAGCTTCATCGAGCACGATGCCGTCGATGGCGTCGATGGGGCAAAGTGCAAATGATCGGAGGGGCGAGGGCTTGACTCGATCGGGAAGTGTTGATAATGGCGAACGCATCAAGCACGACGAAGAAGCTCTGCTTGCGGAGCTGCAGGAGCTGGTCGAGTTTGTGGAACAACACGAGCAAGTGGTGAAAACGCTGACGGAGAATCGAAAGAAAAGCATGAATGGAGATATCCAAGCCGCAGACACCAGTGCGCGTGTGTTGTGTGCCATGCATAGCACGTTGTCGATTGCGCTTGACTGGTATGTAGACGTCCTCGACAGTCAGAAACAATCTGGAGACAACCCTGGAGATCGCGTTGAGGCAATTGAGAGGTTCCAAACGTGGCTCAAGTTGATGGAAGAGCTGGGTGGTGTGCTGTGTTGTCGCTTGCATGACCTGGACCGCGAGTATTACAGCGGATTGATTGACAAGTTCCACGCGCAGATCACTGAGTTTCCAGCGTTTCTTCAAAAAGCAGAAGGGCGCCAGTCACGCGGACAATCCGTCGTATTGTTCTTCTGGAACCTGAATTCCATTCTCAAGCGTATCATCAACAAGCACGAGCTGAAGGGCGTTGCAGCCAATGATTTCCTGCTTGCTGGAGAAGCCAAGCGCATCTACGATCTGCTGCGCGAACAGGAAGCGATGATGTTGTCGACCGTGAGCGAGCTGCTGCAGTCGAAACAAGCTCAAGACCAGATGGTGCGTCTGATCATCTCTATGAACTACGTGTGGCAACGCGTGGTGGGCTCTGCGACGATCAGCGAGTCGCTAGCCGGCGTCAAATCATCTGTTGGCCTGCTCGCCACCATCAAGAAGTATTTCTTCAATCTCATTGCTGTTTTGCTCCATCCGTTGCCTTTCTTACGCAGCAAATGGGAACATCTTCATGAGCTACTGGGCAAGTTGGCGGCCTACTTTGGTCCTGCGGAGCACCATGCGCTCGATTCGACTGGCTCCAGCGCACGTGTGCTTCCTGACGCAGCGGGCGAAACTAGCACCGAACATGAAGCTCGCATTGACCGGAAGACGTCCATCGTTCACATTTCTACTGTACCGTTTACTTCGAATGAGCTGCTGCTTGATCACTTCGGATTTGCGTCCCTCAGTGCCAAGAAGACGAAGCAACTGCTCAACCTAAACGAAGTCAAAGAAGGCGTGCTGGAAGATCTTCGCGCAACGCTCAACAAGTCGGTGGACTCGCTGACGCAACTGTCGGTGATCCAGCTGGACAAGGAATATCAGTCTCTGTCCCCCGATATGCTCTACACCCTGATCACGAGTTTGCGACAGCGGGTCAATGCCACGGATTCCGGTATCGAGGTGCCCGTTGTTCAGCGAGAGGCGTTTGACGTGAACTTTTGGCGCTTTCTCATTCGCCCCGTTCAGCGCGCACGACTGTTTAACCTCTACTATCTCGTCCAGAATTTCATCAACGAGGACGCCGATGGCCGTGGTGGTCTCATGGACGAGCACCAGCAACATCTATTGACAGAGATCCATGGCCATCGCAAGCAAGCAGTCACTCCGTTGATGCCCATACGATCGTTCCGCAGCACGAGTACGTTTCTGCGTCAAGGTTCGACGATTGGACTGGTGATGAAGGGACAAAGTGTTGGTGGGACAGCGACCAGTCGCTCTAAGACCGGCAAACGCTTAAAGCTTCACGCTATCCGACGGTTCTACATGGCGTATTTGAGTCGAGAGGCATTGCGTCGTCGCCTTGCCATCTTCACGGATTCCAATAACGCCGACACCAGTGTCGTCCGAGCGACGTCCGAGTTCATTACGGATGCGATGTTACACGTGTGCGACCACATCACCGCGGTAGATCCATTCTCTGACGCCATGGCAATCGAATTGTTGCGACGGACGGTGCTAATCCACCGACGCACGTCCACCGCGTTGGAACTTGAAGACCTCGTGCCGTCGACGTTGGAGGATTGGATCTCACGCATCAAGGGCTGCATTCCGGACAGGATTCGATCATTCCACATCCAAGTCTCGGCTCGTGTGTCGCGGAATGCGAAAGTGCTGCTGTTGATGCTGGCATTCTGGCGCCACGAAGAGCTCGAAGCTGATCTGAACAACAAGTCGCTGGCCAAAGTGTTTAACAACGACGAGCGCGAGCGCAAGGATTATTTTGTGAGTTTTCATTTGCGCAAGGCGTTCGCAGAGCTCATTCGAGTGTGGATGCCTGAGAGCGGCACGCTGGGAATTCCGTTCTGGCACTCTCCGTGGTACAGTCTTGGTGGTGGCCTGTTGTGCTTTTTGATCGCGGTGGTGCTCCCACTTGGGTACACCGACGCCGAACTGCGCTATCGGCATATGAACGTCGTGTTATTTGTCCACGTTGGCGTCGTCTTTGCCCTGTGTGCGATCTCTATCATCATCATTGCCTTGAGTAAGTTTCACGGCTCGGCTTGTGTTGGGTAAATGCATTCTAACTCATTTTCTACACCACGCAGAGCACTTTGTCCTGCAGGAGCGCAATCGTTTGCGGCTCACACCCATCACCACGTACTACTCAAATGGCTTGGCTATCGTGGCCATCATGGTTGAGATAGTGCAGCTCAACTCACTCAGTTTCGACTCGACGATCAAGTGGAACGATACGGACCAGATTCCAAAACTAATTCAACTACTCGGAAACACTGGCATCACCAACTTTGGTATCTCTCAGGTGACGCTGAAGGCATTGGTGTGCTTCCTCACGCTTCTCGTTTGGTTCATCTTGCTCAAGTGTGCGAACAAGTTCCAGAAAAACGGCTTCCTCAACCGTTTGCTGACGAAAGATCTGCCGTCGATTCTGAATGGGATGTTGTACATGGGGATGATCTCGATCTTTTTCTCCTTCCTCGCCTGCGTCGACTGCCAGGGCAGAAACAGCGCGCTGTTCGACCGATGCGTCGAGAATCCAAAACAAGTGCCGTTCCTGCTGAATCATCAGCTGATCGAGTGCTGGTCGCGCGAACACATGCTCTATGCGTTGTTGGGGCTCTGGGGCATCACGTTCTTTTTACCGATTGGTTTGCTCGCTCAAGGCATGAGTCAGGTGCTGTTCCAGCAAGAAATCCTCGACGTTAAGTATGCGCCGCTGGTGTTGTTGATGGGTCAACTGATTAAAGCGTTTACGGCCACGGCGAAGGCCTTCTTCTCGTTCGACCCGCTGTTGCTTGCTTCGATTGGTCTCGGTGGTAATGCGCTGCTATTGTTGATGATGCTGTTGATGAAGAGCACGTCCATCTGGTTCATCAAGTATATCAAGTGCGGCATCTACTCAGCATCTTGCTGGTCCGCCTGCTGTGCCATCCTCCGACTCCAATCCACGAGCTACAGCGCTCGGTCGATGAATTTGATCTACATCGGATGGCTGAGCATCGGCGCCATTACAGCCGCGACCATCATGTGGAACGTCTACCGACGAGGCGAGATCGCACACAAAGAACAAGTGGATGAGTGGGAAACTCAGCGAAGACTGATGATCAGCATCACGAGACAAGACGCCGCGTTGACGTACACGCGCGGAGAAGCTCGATTCATGACGGAAGCCAAGAAGCGAGCAACCAAACCATCGATCCGAAGCAGCGAGTTTATGAGAAAGGCCGGGAAGCTGAGTGTCGACGAGCCGCCCCAAGAGTTGGACGACTTTGTCCGACGAGCCAAAACATTTGCGTCTACAGGCCGTCTGGACGGTGGGAAAGTGGCCTCCAAGCACGAAGTTGCGATAATGACTGCCAGTAACGCCCGGTTCATGCAGAACGCACGGCGACTGGCCAAGAAAATCGAGACCAACGAGCTGCGCGAAAGCGAGATCGAAGCCTTGAACAACAAGAAAACTAAGTGAGCCAACCACCTCCACCACGCCAGATCAATACGGAGTCGACGCTTTTTTACGTCGTACTGTTGCATTACGTGAGTGTGCTTCCCCATCCCATGCTGGTGGGGATTGCGGGGTTGTCATTATTCTAATCCTACTGCCAAGTTCTCACTGCCATTCGACAAATTGTTGCATTCGTTCATATCTCGTACGGATGATCCACCGGTGGAGCAACTACCCGCACGTCGTCGCTCGAATTGCCATCATCGCCTGCAGTCTCGGCGCTCTCATCTGCACTAACGACGTCGATCACCTGTGGTGATTCCGACATCCTCGGGGGAGCCTTGTCTGCATCTGAAGGCTTCTCATCGGCTACTTTCGGCTGCAACCACTTGCTGATGCTGGCTGTCGTAGGCTTCGTCGTAGCTTTTTTTGCTGATTCCTTTGGGGTCACCTTCTTACTTGTTTCTTTCGACGCTTTGGGCTTGACGACCGTCGAGACATCAGCATGTGGACCTGCGGCTTGCACATCGTCGTCCAATGTGGCTGCAACCCGCTTCGCTTTCTTCGCCTTTGGGCTCTTTGCTGGTGTACTTCGCGACGCTGTTTGGCCATTCACATTCAGCTTGGCAGGCGACTTGGCAGGAGGTGATGCCTTCGTCGTGGACGCCTTGGTCGCGTCCTTCTTGGTTGATGCTGGTGTTGATGCCGTGTCCATTGCGTTTTTGGCGGCGTCTTTGCCTGCTGCTTTGGCTGTCATCTTGGCTGCAGCCTTAGCGGCCTCCTTGGCCTTCTTCGCAGCTTCTTGTTCTTGGCGCAATCGTGCACGTTCCACACCGAGCTTGTAGAGCGCAGACTCGAACTGTGGAGGCGCCAATTGTTGAACCGCGTACGCGCCACCAAAATGCTCTGAACACGTGCCGTCATCGCAAAAGTACGGGCCAATGATCTGCGGTTCCAGCCGCACCAGCTTGGTCTTCTTGTTGCCGCCTTTGCGTCCAGGTGCGTGCTGCAACTGCTTGGCCCGTGGAGCGTCTGGATCGGCGTCGTCATCGTCCATGTTCGTGTCACTCATGTAGTCCACTTCGTCCTCGTACGCCAGCCATTTATCTCCATAATCCAGCGCATCGTCATCGGAGTCATCGTTGTCGCTATCAGCGTCTGACAGGCTCTCTCCCGGTTCTTCTTCTTCCCACTCGTCGTCGCTGTCCACTGAATAATCGAACTCGCTGTACTGAGCAAACGGTCGGCGTCCTCGCCGGAAGATCGTACTGCGCTTGCTGAACGTGCCGTAATACGCAGGACGGTAGTTCTCGTGGAACTGCAGGAACTTCATGATGCCAAGCTTTGGGTCTCGGCGACGTCGCCCACTCCAAGAGCCAGTCGATCCGGACACCAACGACTTCGTCCTGGTTGCAAGCGATGGGAACAACGCTTGGAACCCCAGAGTTCGCTTACCCGGTGACGTTGGCTCTTTGCCAACGCTGCTCACTAGGAACGCCACTTCACGGTCCATGCGCGACATCAGTTCGCTGCGTTCACTAGCTGCGACCTCTTCTTTCGTCTGCGTTGGCGCCATGGCATCCGTTTCGGTGGACGACGCATCGATGGAGCGGAAGTACGATACGAGCGACTTGCGCCGCTTGGACGCCTGCAGCTTTTCCTCCTCGAGCTCTTTGTCCTTGCGCCGTTTCTCCTCCAGCTTCGCCTGTTGCTTCTCTTCTTCCAAGCGCTTCTTATCTTCTAGTGCCTGCGCTTTCTCGACTTCTCGGCGTTCCCGTTCGCGTGCTTTCTGCACTTCGCTCTCGACCGTCATAACGAACCGCGACACCTTCGCCTCTTCAGCACTCACTTTAGTTTCGTCGATGGGAGTCTGCTGCAGCAGTTGCACGACGCGCGCCAGTGACTTGAGTTGTTGTCCGACACGTCGACGGTGCTTGCGCATCCGTTTGATCAGCTTCTGCGATTCTTCATTGAAATATTTGTCCACGAGCCCCACTTCCCACGTCCACAGCGCATCAGCCGATGTGTCTTCGTACGGATTTGCCTTTGGTGGTTTCACGCCGTAGTTCACGCGTTGCGCCAACATCTTCACCTCCAGCTCCAATGCCAACGTCAAATCGCTCGTCCAGTTGGTCAGCATTCGGCCGTCGCTGGCTTCGCCTGCCTCGACGACGGCAGTGGCAAGTTCCTTGCACATGCATGACAAGCCCGTCGAACGGCCTTGGATCATTCGTGAGATGTAGCTCTTGAGTGCGTCGTTCAGTTCGATGGAGCCGGCAGCCGGTAGCTTGCCTGCCTCGGTCTCTTGCTTTGAGACGGCAGCGCTCAGCGCACACGCGCCTTCGATCAGTGGCGCAATTGGCTTCGTCAGCTCTAGTCGGATGTCATGACCCAATCCGAGTGCGTCCTGCATCGCGACGTCCACTGGGCCCTCCCCTGTCACGAATTTACTGCATTGCGTCGACAGGTCGTTGATTTTGTTGACGTACGTGTCGATCCGTGCCTGCACCAGTGGATCCGCCACAACTATGCGCTTTGGCTCCGCCGACTCGTCCGTTTTCAATGGGCTCGTGTTGGCCTTGCCCGTGTTAGCTGCGGTGACCTTGTCTTTCGTCGCTCGGCGCTTGGCCTTTGGTTGGGCGCTGGCAGTCACTACGCTATCACCAGCAGCAGGGCTGGTACCAATGCGCCTCTTCCGCAACGTCTGTGAGTTACTGCTATTGCTCTTCGCTCTCCCTCGTTCAGTGGACGACGCTGTCTCCTTCCCTTCTTCCTCTGCATCGAGAGCGCTGTGGTCGTTGCCCTTGTCTTCCCTCGTGACGCTGTCATCTATTGCGATGATGGCGACCGCATCACCGTCATGTGACGTCGCATCTGCAGTATCAGCGCCATCGCCGTCCATGGTGCGCTGTGGCTCTGCTGACTCGGACTCGTCAACTGCCTCCAGTGCAATCCCCATATCATCGCTGCTGTCATCCTGGTCAGCTGTACCCGTGGTCACCATGTGCGGCGAGGCCTCCATCATGCTCTCATCGCCATCCTCATCCGTCATCGTCGCCATCAACCGTTTGGCAGCCTTGGGCTTGCGCTTGGTCGTCTTCTTCGCTGTCGACTTGACTGCAGCCTTGGCCGTCGCCTGAGTCACGTCCGGCGTGTCGCCGATCACAATCATCATCGACTTGGCCAGCGACGTTGCTGTCGCAGCTGCAGTCAGTGGACTGCGCGGTCGCTTGGTGGCCTTGACGCTGTTGTCGCCGCCTGTGGCTGGCGCCTTGGGCTTGGCCTTGCTGCCCATCGGCGAGAAGAACGCCGCAATGGACGCCTGCTTGCGCTTCTGCTGCCACATGCACAACAGGTCCCTGCGTCAGCCACCACCACATATACAGAGCGACAGACCCGCCAAGCCATTCCACACACTCACCTCGGCCATCGCTGACGTTGCTGGTGCCGCTTGAACGCAGCGATCGGCTCGCTGTACACCACAACTTGAAGCACTCACCGCCGCACACACACAGCCGTGTCCGCACACGCCCACGCACGTGGGGGACCACACACCGGCTGCCGTTGCCAGCGCTTCCGCCTCCCGATTGCGCGCCAAAAAGCCACCCGCCAAAACCGAGCCGCGCTCTATTCAGGGAGACCGCAGTACGATAAGACACAAGTGAAATAACACATTTATTAATCGGACGTTCTGGTGAAATATCATTCTACATTACAGTTACAAATGAGCCACGTAAAACATAATCATACGAGACCACGCGAAACGAACTGACACTAAAGCGGAAAAATGCGCGTTTGATTAGCATTCAAAAAACTTCGTACCGAAGTGCGATCTCGTTCAAATCTGCATGTCAAAAATCAAACCGCGCAAAACGAGGATGGCGTCGGATATGGACGACGAGCAAGACAGCGAATACGAAATTGAGGAAGAAGAACTTGACGTGTCGTCTAACTCCAGCGACGTGGAAAGTGATCATACTGTTGACTCCCCGTCCGACGATGCGCTCGCTCCGGAAGCACTGCGTTCGAAGACAACGCAGATGACGATCCCTGTCAAGCGAAGTGTTTGACCGGAAAGGCATGCCGCAGCCGCAATAGCGGCCTTCTCCCTATCCCTCAGCTCGCGGTCGAACTTCTCCTTTGCCTTGCGTTTCGCTTCCTGGGCGATGCTTTTGACTTCCACCTCCTTCATCTTTAGTCGTTCAGCAAACTCTTTCTTCTCATATCCATTGCTTTACGTTGTCTTCCACTCGCATCTTCTTCTTCCTGGCGCTTTTTCTCGACTTCGGTTGCAATGTGCAGTTTGTCTTCCAGTGCTAATCGCTGCTTGTGTTCTTCGATAAGCTGATGCTCAAGGCGGCCGAGTGCTTCTTGGTGCTTGGTGTCTTCCCGTTGTTGTTGACTTGCACGCTCACGCGCCTCGATTTCTGCTGCCACTCGTAGCTTCTCATCGAGCGCCAACCAGTGCTTGTTTTCTTCCACAACTTGGTTTTCAAGTTGACTGCCGTTTATTCAACGTCGCGTGCTGAATTATCCGCCGTCTTCGTTTCTGGTCTTCAAGCTCTCGTTGCGCTTCTCGCACGAGACTGATGAAGTCGGCCCAGCAACAGTTACGGAACTCCAGACGTGAGTGTATCTTCTTGTATGGAATAGGCGCCTTGTGCTTCGGATGAGCAAGCACATGTGCCCGAATGATCTCACCTCGCTTGCTTGTCAACGTCACCTGGCACTGCTTTCGCGCGTTGCTCATTTCGCGTTTGTTCAAAGGCTCCAACTGCTGTAACACTTTATCTCTGTTTTTCTATTGCACATTGCGATACACTTTGTGGGATAAAATGTTAGGAGCTCACATTCTAACAAATATCTCCATAATGAAGTCAGGATAAACAACCGGATCGATGCCTCCGTCGCATCATGTCATATCGTGATGACATGTGCATGGGAATGGTCACAAAAATCTTCAAAAAGTTGAAGCAATACAAACAACCGCATGTGTGCACTTCGCTGTCCCTGTCGTCGCACAATAATGAGTTGTGCATTGGCGGGTCATCGTGTTCGATAACAGGCTTCATACTGAAGCCTGGTAAAACCACCGCCCGAATGCCCGTTCCTGTTCATCGAACAGAGCTTGCTAACACTAAGCCCTAGTGCCTTTCCGCGACAGTTGTGTCAGGGGAGAATCTGAACAATTTCCCTCTGTCACCTTTCTTCGAAAGCTCCCCACCACGACACTGCTCGTTCAGAGCACCTCTACAACTGGATTCACCCCCCCACCAGCGATGAGTGCTGAAGATTCCAGCCCACTTTCACGCACTTTTGGTTCCCGGTATTTCCGGTCATTGACAAGACGATCGATGTGGTGATGTGCGTTCGCGACAAGATAGTGACCACCGACGATCCCGATGATATTCCAAGGCATGCCGGGAAGTGGGAAGACCACTGCCGCGGCCGAAATTGCGTTCCTAGCCCAGCGCACATTTGGAAATTCCAGTCGATATCGGCAGCGCCGATGAATATCTCTACGTTCAAGGCATGTACCAGTAGTCTAGCGAAGACATTGGAGCCGCTCATGAGCGTTGTTTTGCGAAATTTTCGGACTGCTTGGGGCGATCAGTGTTTCTGGTGGTGATCGACAACACCAACATCTGTGAATACGAGTTCATGTCACATGTGGCAGAAGCGAAGGCTCGCGGTTATGCGGTTGTTTGCCCAGCATGAGTGCCAAGATGAATTCACGGCTCATCTGCTGGCGAAGCGATGCGAGAAGGAAATACCGCGCGACGTCATTCACCGGCGCTACGAAAGCTTCACCGCCGCGCGGTTGCCACCAGACGCTGGCGTTGTGTCCAACAACAACCAGGCGAAAAGCCTTGATGCCTTTGAAGACGCTCGAAATTTCTTCCGCTACTAACCGCGTCGCGCGTCTCATACCAATTTTGTTTGGCGTTCACTTTCCTCTACCTTGATGTTTCAATTCTCGCACTTGGATGCAGCGAACCACCCCCTCTCAAACATGTATCCTCTGCCACTCCGTCCGCTTTAAGCGCCCGCACCAACTGCACCAGTCGACGGTCCTCATTGTCAGAGAAATCTGCCATGTGGTCGTTTGTATCGGCTTGTGCATGCCTGATGCACGCCGCAGACGCGCCACCCATCACAAGCAGTGTTGCCCAGCTGTGACTCATCCTCCTATGTTTTGTATGGTCGATTGCACATACTACCACCAAGAGGCTTTGGCATGTTTGTGTGACGTGTGGCATTACCAACCTAGGCTGCCATAACAGAATATGCTGGCTGGAGTATTTGCAGTTGACCATACGCCAGCCAACATGTTCTGTGACCGACTGTGAGCTTTGCTGACCTGACCGCCGGTCGTGTGTCCCACGCCATAACAGAATATGCTGCCTGGCGTATGTGCACCTGACCATACTCCACCCAACATGTTCTGTGACCGACAGTGGGCTTGGCTGACCTGGCCGCCGGCCGTGGTGATGACAATACAAAATCAAAGATGAACAACCGCGTGATGGAGTGAAGAGAGGAAGTTGCGTATTTGTTAAGTACTGCGTGGAAGCACTGAATGATGCGCTTGTAAGCAAACTAACAAACGACTCTACCACGAACTCGGATCTGGCCTTGGCATTGGGCCCTCGTATTCGAATCTTCCGGCCGTCATCGCGTTTGGAGCCATTCTGCTAAAGTTGGTGCCAGATCTGAAAGCAGGTCATGTGGTTTCCTTCGTGTGTGCTTCGGATTCGGTCGCACAAGTAGATGCGACATTTTTTGCTGTAGCACTCCACACAATACGTTCTTGCCTTCCCGATGGGCTTCGATTGGTCGGTATGGAGTGTCGAACACACCTCTCACACACGATAAAGAGGCTTCCCAGACCGCTGCTTATCGTCAGAAACTTCAAAGTGGTGGCTTGTGACTGAGGAACGAAAGACGCGAGGTCTGGACGAGTTTGGCGGCATTGCTGGCGATGCTTCCCGGAAATCGGCTTCGGTCATGCTCAAAATTTGCTCATGGAACAGCGTCCGGAATCCAGCGTGCGGCATTGGCGTTTGGCGCATCGACTTGCAGTACTGTCAGTGCGCAATGTACGCGTTCACCAGCACCATGTCTAAAACCCCGAAGAATAGCGCCATATAGTACTTCTTCGCCCGCAGAGCTCGTTGAACCGAGTAACGCTGTAAACGGAGCTGGTCATGCGCGTCTACGCCGTTCAGATACTTGTTGTAATCAGACACAAACGCTGGGCAGCCGACGTCGACGCTCAAGCCATTCTTCTCTTTGCGTGTGATGGAGGTCTTTGAGCGTGGATACACCACAAGCGAGGAAATACACTGGCTTGTTGTCAATCCAACTGTAGACGTACAGATCTGGGAACGCGAGCGATCTCTGCAATCGTGTCAATCCACGCTGCCCGGCCAGATGCTTGGGAACGGGCTTGAATGGATACTTGAGATCTTTGGGGAAACCGAGGCGTGCTGGCGTGACCGTGCCGATGTTGCAGAACCCCATGGCAAACAATCGAACTGCAAGCGACACGCACGAGTACTCGCGGTCAGTCACAACGACGCGCATTTGCGATCTGTCAATCATTTGCGGTGGCTAGATCGCCTTCAGGTTCCGGATCACTGCAGCTGGTCCACTGAGCGTGTCGACGTAGCTGGCATCTTGTCGCGCGCCGCAGTACACTTTGCTGCGAACGCAATAGTTCGTCTCACCGCAGCACATCGCAAAACGCTTGATCACCATCTCGTCAAACGCGACCCACCGTTCAATTACTGTATAAGGCCTTGCAGAAATGTGCGCTGCAATGTCTCGACCAGTGGACGAACCTTCCATGCGCGGTCGTTTTTCGCCATCGCGTGCTTATTGTCGCTTAAGTGCAGGAATCGGAAGATGTCGCGGAAGCGTTGTCTTGGGCCACGTCCAAACTGGTTGGATCCACCCATGTCTTGGCTGTGATTGATAGCATTTCGTGGGACGACCGTCCACAGACGGGGGATCTGGGTTTGTTCATCAACTTACCTCGCGCAAGTGAGTTGAGGACTGGTTGGGAAAAGAGCACGCGGCAGCGTGGGGCTCACACCCACAGCAATGGAGACCACAGCGTTGGTTGCAGCTGTTGATGCCGCTGCAGCGGTGGCAGCAGAGTTCATGGACCGACGCGCGGATCCTGCGTCACCAACACCTCAGTTCAGATCGTCCGGAGAAGAATGGGTTATTGCGCAGACGAGTGAGCACGCCAGCGCATGATATCACCAGAAATTTCGTTGTGAGAAGATCACATTCAATCGCATTGCGTCGCTGGTGTCGAAGAACTGGCCATTGTCGGTGTCTCTTTCTCGGTTTAGTGTGGCAGATTGTTTGGCTGCAACCTTTCGCTACTTGACACAAGGTGTTTCCATGGAGGTGGCGGGAGATCTGGTGAGTATGAACGGCACAACAACTAAGCGATGTATTTGGAAAGTATTTATGGTGCTTGTGGAGAGGACTATGGCGGCTACCGTTCGCCAGCCACACACCCACAACGAATGGGAAGTCATCGCGGATAATTTCGATGCCCTATCAGGTCTCCCAGGGGTTGTGGGTGCCATTGACGGCACCATGATAGAAATCAAGCATCTGGAACAATGGGAGGGAAGGTATTGTCGAAAAGGCTTTCCTGCCTTTCATATGCAAGCTGTTGTGGTTGACCACCAGCGCTTTATGTTGCCCAAGGACGAAGCGAAGTTCAACAAGGTTCACAGTTCAACACGCATTGTGGTCGAGATGGCTTTTGGTCGCTTCAAGAATGTTTTCCGCATTTTCAAGTCTGCGTTGTTGCACAAGTCGGCAACAGGCAGGTGCAAGGGAATGTTGCTGGGACTGTCCGTAGTCGTGATGACCCAACCCAGACTTGCGGCCAAAGTATTGGACCATCAAATCCCAATGTGGTGGGTCGCGCAAGCCGCAGTCTTCATCTTCCACTTGATTTCCTGTCTTTGCCAGGTTGGCCTTGTGCGCATTGTAGTCACGTGTCATGTTGCGGTATTTCGTCTTGAGTTGATCAGCGTCATAACCGCACTTGTTCGTCGGGTTGAATTTGCATGTGAGCTTCTCCCGCCACATTGAAATGAGATTGGATGAATTGTTGCGAAGGAAATATCGCTCTCAGGGACCATGACGCAGCTCCAAGAGCGATTCAATCATGGTGGGAGTCCACACCGCGCGACTTCGGTCACCTGCTTTCTTGCCAGGCTCATTATCAGCCGGAGAATCTGGGGAGAGCTCCAAGCGGCGGGCTGCGTCGTGATGGCTTCTGTCGGTGTGCTGCATTTCTCTTGTGTGCACACGCGAGCACTGCGCGATCAGCGGCGCGCCAGCCTGTCAATCTCTCCAACAAGGGTGGACGTGGTTCGAGTTGGTGGCGACGAGGGGTAGGTGATGAGGGCGCAGCGAGAACGAGGCTGGACTTGGCCCTTAGACATGAAGAAGAAGAAGAGGTCGATTGGTTGCATAGGCTTCGCTGCTGCGGCTGCTGCTTCCGAGACAACGGGATTACCTTCAAACAGATTGACGTCTTCGGCAGCTTTAATCGTGTCCTCTCCGTAGTACGCATTSGTGAAACCATCAACAGCCATTTGACGCAGCTCGTCGTTCGTGATCTCTTTGTGGGGGCCTGCTAACGCCTCAGAGACCGCGTCCATTTTGTCGTCGTTACCGTCGTCTGCCTCATCGTTTTCGACGACCAAGACTTCGTCGCAAGCGATGTCGTCGAATTCGCCTTCACCATCGCTGACGTCGGAGTCAAGAAACCCATCGCTTTTCTTCTCTGAGTTTCTTGTTCCCCTCGAGCGTGAGCTTTGGGTTGAGCGGGACGAGGACGCTTCGTTTGCGCTGGATCCTGCTCGCATCGCAGTGAGGGCGAGAAGTTTGCAAAGGATTGCAAACGTAGAAGTGATATATTGCTCCCTTAGAGGAGAGCGCCAAAGGGCGCAGGAGTTTCCTAACTGCTCTAGCGACCCTTTAAAATATACAGACCTGATTGGCCATCTGATTGACTGATAACATCCAGGCGGCCCTTCGGGACGCCGTATTGCAAACGACACATCTTTAGTTGCTAACAATGCATCTTGTGTGTTCAACAATAAATGTCAAGAACTCAAATGTGGTGTTCGGCAACAAATGTAAAGAACACTTGTGCTCACATGCGTGATCAACCCCAAATGTGTAACATTCGTTAGAGACCGGGCATGGTGCTCGTGATGTCGTCACGCGAGCTTGTCGCGCCAGGAACTCGTCGATCTTCGACTGGCAGTTCGTGAGATTGGAAGCGGGCTCCCACGTCAGCTCATCATAGCCCTCCCACTTAACGTGGTACTTGGTGCAGTGGCGCTTCCTTCCTTGCTTCTCTCTCTTCACGCCAACAATGCGCTCAGCGACATACTCTTCGGACATATTTGCTGAGTGGCTTGTTGCTTCCTTCCTGCGGGGTAACGGAATTGGAATTGACTGGCCGTGTTCCCACAACAATGCCACCAAGTGCATTGCAAGCACTCCCGATCTTTTTTGACAACTGCTCCAGCCACGATTTTGGGATCACCGACCAAGCAATTCGTGAATAGACGTAGCCAATCAGAGGGCTGTCTCACTTATCATTGACAATCATGGTTAGGCTTCAAGCCATCACATACGAATTTGATTGGCGACTCGCAGTTAGGTTAATTCCGAGGCTCCCATAGTAGCAATAGAAAATGCTTATCGTGGAAAATCGGCGATAAGCTCGGTGCTGGGTGAGTTAAGCATTGACCGCAGAGACGGAAGAAGCCTTTGGTATCATTCTGGACGGATGGCCAAACGGAACCTTTCACTTCTTGGGTGTGTTTGCCGTGTGCTGGCATGCAGACGAGTGCCAGCAGCGTCTGCTTTCGCTGTCGCCGATGGAGTCAGGGCGGACCGCCGAGATGCATCGTGCGCACTTGGAAGCGGGGTTGAGCGTGTTCGACAAGACAGTGGCAATGGTGAAGTTGTTGCCGGTGACAACTGTTCAGAGAATTCCTCGCCACTAAGCTCGGCATTCCACTGGTGGGTTGTGCGAGTCATCGCTTTCACCTGGCGGTGTCGAAAGTAATTGCGGCGGCATAAGACATCGTGCACCAAGATTGTGCCGTGATGATTGAATTGCGGCAACCAAACGTTTCATCCGTGCTGCGTCAGTCGACACCCCTACGCCCCGTTCTGTCGAACGTTACTCGTTGGTCATTGACTTTTGCGATGATAGACCGCTACCTGACGATTTGTACCCATCCCAATGGAATCGCCGCTGTTGAAGACCTTCTGCTGCATGGCTCAAGTCACCGACAACTCTTGGAGCTACACAGAACACGGAAGACACTTGACAGTGTATGCCAAAAGCGGCAGGCCGAATCGGCCACGCTAGCTTGTGCGCGAATACTCTTTGATGGCTGCGTCGAGCGCCATCCGGAGATGGCGGAGCATCTGCGACCGAGAGCACGTACTGTTCACTCACCAGTCTTTGAGAGTGCAGTGATCCGTCTCATCCGCGACCTGCCGTTGGGCGCAATTGATCTTTCACCATTCAATCAAGCAGTGTCATTGCAGCAAGATGACGGCGACGGCGACGACTTCGCAGCCGGCTTGCTGCGTTGAGCAAAGCATACACGGCGTTCCGAGTGCCAGGTGAGCTACGCCCCGATTGTAA
This sequence comes from Lagenidium giganteum, assembly GCA_002286825.1. Classification (NCBI taxonomy): domain Eukaryota; phylum Oomycota; class Peronosporomycetes; order Pythiales; family Pythiaceae; genus Lagenidium; species Lagenidium giganteum. The sequence continues at coordinate 70,551 of NSDO01000253.1, forward strand.
TCCCGCCCACCAACAATGTGTGTGAGCGCCTTTTCTCGGTATGCAAGCTAACAAAGTTAGTACTTACCGTCTTGTATTTCTCATACGATCGGGTCATGTTCAGTGGTTTTTAAATAACCTCGCGGCGAGCTTATGATAAATTCCATGACTGGCTTGTATGAGTGATGGTCAGAGCGCTTTGACGTGACTGATGGCAAAGAGAGTCGGCGAAGAGCACTGGCAAAGAGAGTCGGCGAAGAGCACTGGCAAAGAGAACAAGGGCAAGAGAAACAGCAAAGAGAATTAGCACAGAGAATTGGCAGGCAGAGTGCGGTGACCGAAGCCGCTGCTTGCGCTCATTGTCTGGTTGACGGCCTTGTGCACAGGTCAATTGAGGGGGAACGATCGTTCTAAKAGGGTTGTCGYCAGGYGCTCCAGACTTGGTTAATGCTCCGCCAGACKCTGCATCATGTMAGTGTTCCTGCWCAATATTGACCGACCATCAAGTCACTAACACATTCGTTGTTTGTGAGTAYTATGTAGGATAGGTTCATTATGTTGTCAATACACTCAGTTTGCTTCATTCATCACTATCGCACSCMTYATCMTCRTCATCGTCGCATTCCAACGAGTCGATGTYGWGTTCATCGCTGATTGCCGGCATTTGTGGGTCCGTCAACCCGAGCTTTCCCATTGCCAAAACGACGTGCGTTGTTTCGTGCTCCAGCGCGGACTCGTACACATTTTYGCATGGCKCCCGTGGAATCAGCTTGGCTGCGGCAAAACCTGCGCGAATCGTGGAGGACGACAGCAAGTTCCATTCGGACACTACCCAGCGTACAACAATATCCTCCGTAGGATACAACCGCTCGGTGGCCTCCTCCGCCGCCAACCGCAAACGAAGAAACGCCACCCATTGGCGACGAAGCCCATCCTTCAATGGTTTGATCCAGGCAAGGTCTGCCGGCTGGCAGTACCAAGTGAAGTTCGGCGGAATCTTCTCAATCCGGACGTTTAAGGTCGCCGCATGATTCAGCACCGCTTGCGTGATGTGGGCACTCATCGCGTCCAGCAACAGCAAGATCTTTTCCTCCGGATTCGCACGCTGCTTGAAGTGGAAATCCAGGAACTGGATAGACAAGTCCGTGTTCCACCATGCGGTGGGATTTCCAAAAATTTGAGCGCCGGTCTCGTTTTGCCATTGGCAGACGTTTGCCCACTTGCGAATGCCAAACCCGTGGCGCTGAGCCCCGTTGACCACGTGGGTGGCTGGCACCTTCGATTTGGATGCCCTTAGCACCAAGAAGAGTGGGTACTTTGTGCCATTGGAATCACCCAACAGCATTGCTGTCAGGCGCTCCTTTCGGCGACTCCCACATTTGATCCAGACTGTCTTCTCGCCCGTGGTGTTGATTGTGCGCTTGGGCAAGTACTCGTGGTTGATGCCCGTTTGGTCTGCGTTGAAAATGCGGGTGATGCGATGCTTCACAATAAGAGTCTGGATACGGTTGACGAACTCAGTTTGCGCTGCTTCGGCCTGGGCAATCGTGGTTTTCCCTGCACGTGTGCGGCAGCGTAGTGACAGCTTGCGCTGTCGAAGAAAACGTTTGATCCACGGACGGGATCCCTTGAAGGCGTTTTCCGGCATCCCAGCATCTTGCGCTACTTGCTGCGCTTGCAGCTGCAGCATGAGAGGCGTGACTGGAATGCCTTCCGTGCGAAGATCCTTGACCCATTTCACGATCCGCAATTCGTCGCACGGTGCCAGGACGGTKCCAAGGCCCTGCAATCTTTTTCGGCGTGAATGGGGAGCCGCCAGAGCTGCTGTAGAGATGTTTGCGTACGAACGCACCCATTTGCGAACCATTTGTTTCTTGCTTTCCAGCTTAGAATGACTGACGGTCSAGAAAAACTTGTCCATCGTTGAGGCGATGCTCTTGTTTTGTCGAAAATGCTCGATCACAGCAACTTTGAAGGCATTAGTGTATGGCTGRYGAGCAAATTTCTTTTCCTTCGACGCATTGCCCTTGACGTTGGTGCGYCCAGGCGGCATTTTCGAAATGGGCGGGAAAGTTTGGCACATTAAACCTCATGTTGTGCTGGTTTGAATAAAACCTACTGGCGATCTAATAAATAATGCGAGCCAATGATAAATACAAGACGGTACTCCTAACCGCTCCCAGCCAACTTTGAGAACTGTTTCGTCAGGTTAATAGTGAGTTGTGGAATGCATCCGCTGTTGTTGGTATTGAGGACTAATACATGCAACATGCAACCCATGGGTGGTGAACCGGGGAATTAACGAAATCGCGACAACCCTCTTACTTAACTAGAACAAACACGTCAGACTGCCCTAGCAAGCCCCTCAATTCATTGACAAGTGTTTCCACTCATCGTTGGTTTGGCGCACATCCTTCAAGTTGCATTTGAAGTCAATGCTAATCCCACTGACATGACCGTATGATCTATTGCGGTAGATATATTTACATTGCCGACGCGCGTATTCAAGTCATAACGAAAGGCGGATGCTTGTTCCCGTGTTTGTCTCCTAGAACCATCACAGTCGCCCGCTGTTTGATCTTTCCTCCATCTTTAATCTACAGACCGTTTTTGATCCTTCGACAGCCATCACTCACACAACACACCCCTCGTTAGCAGCAGCGTGCGTCAATTAGCAGCTGCGGCGCAGCAATGCAACAACGGATTGTGGTGCGTCTGGAGGAATACAATGTGGCTGTTGCAGTGCTCCATGCGCGCGAGCGGGTGCGTGGTGGCCCTGACAGAGTCCCGCCACATATTTTTCACTGCACATCAGCGTCAATTGAGACGATGGTGTGTACGCAACAATGTATAGAGCTGCTGTGAGGGGCGTGGTGCATTTGATTTTGCTGTTGCTGTGCGCGCGTGCGCGTACGGAGTTGTCACGATAGGTTTTTTTGTAGATGTAAACGAGAGAGAATACGAAATACTATTTTGTGGACACAAGGTGATGGAATCCGCGTGTATTACGTTGACCCGATAATTGCTTCGACATCCTTATTGCCTCGCCTCGCGTACTTCATGATAAGTATCAACTTACTCCACGAGAGTGATCGTCATGCACTTACCGCTTCGTAGGCGTCGAAACCGTCAACCATCGCACGGAGGAAATCCTGGCTTTCGCCGAACTCAGTGATGTCCTCCTCTATCTCTGGCAACAGAGTGGCGTCGACTTGGAGGATGTCGATAGCTTGATCGATGACTGCACCTGCGCGGATAGCAGCAGCTTCGGCGTTAGCTCGGTCCATCGCGTCGAGCACTGCTTCCGTTGCAACGTGAGTTTGGGTCACAACTGCGACTGCGGCTTGGACGGTCTGGGGACCGTCGTTCACAATACCGGGAGAAGCTCCAGCGCATCCTGAGCATCGTCCGGCGTACGCTGTTCGGCAGCTGCATTACCAAAACCGATGCGTCGACGGGCCATGTGGCGACGCGGCGGTGGTGCCGGATGTGGCGGGTTGGAGCGCCGCGCGAGATACCTGGGGCGTGGGGACGGTGGGCTTGGGCTTCGAGGGCGGCGGTGCATCTGATAATCAGAATCGTGTTGGTTGTTGCTTCTTTGGGACTTGCCGCAACACTGATGCATGGCGGTAAAACCGCACATTTTCGATTCAAAGAGCCAATCGAAGTGCATGAATCAAGCACGTGCAACATTCCCGTCAAAGCTCCACTCGAAAAAGGCATATAACGTGCAAGCATCATTATGTGGGATGAAGCACCCATGAACCAGAACTTCGTCTTCGAAGCCGTCGATAGGACATTGCAAGACATATTCAACTCCATTCGGAGGGAAGACGGTCATTTTTGGTGGCGACTTTCGACAAACGCTTCCCATTGTCCTTCGCGCAGGTCGAGCCGACATTGTCGACGCATGTATCAAACGGTCATACATGTGGCAAACCGTTCAAGTTTTGAAGCTAACTATCAACATGCGAATTCGAGTCGGCAATGCTGATGGTTTGAATCTCTCAGCGCTCCACGCTTTGAGATACGGACGTGTGGGGTATACCAAATACGACATTGACATTCCTCTAGAGCATCAATGTAGTGGCTCTCCAGTCAACGACTTAATCGACGAAGTGTTTGCCGATTTACAACATCATCAAGGCGACCTGGAGTATTTGGTCTCCAGGGCGAATTTGTGCCCCAAAAGTAGTCGTTGACGCTGTGAACGATTTGGTCTTGCAACGATTTGATGAAGACGCGCGCATGTATCCCAGCATCGACTCTGTGGAAGGAGCCTTATCGACGGATGTTCTGTATCCGACTGAATTTCTTAACAGTCTCAACATTTCGGGCCTACCACCACACAGCTGACACTCAAGATTGGAATGGTTCTGATTTTGCTACGTAGTATCTCTCAAACACCAAACACCGTGCAATGGCACACGGGTCATTTTTCGAGGATCTGGAAATAGCTATCTGAAGGCTGAAGTTGCCACAGGTGATCAAGCCGGCACAAGAATCCCAATCTGTCCTTCATCACTACCGTTTAACGTCAAGAAAAGGCAATTTCCAGTTCGTCCCGCGTTCGCAATAACGATCAGTAAGTCTCAAGGTCAGACGTTGTCAGTCGCCGGGTTGTATCTTCCACAACCTGTGTTTAGCCATGAGCAATTATATGTCGGTATATCTCGCGTCTTAAATCCTTACGGCCTCAAAATCCTTTCTCTGGACAGTCAAGGAAACAAGAAGTGCTCAATGAGCAACGTGGTGTACCAAGAAATCCTGCTTGATCTATATGTGTGGTAATGTAGTCAATACATTCATTCATTCATTCATTCATTCAAAGCATAGTGTGATTACTGCGAAGCTACACTGTTACATCTACATGTCGAGAAAAAAAATTATTCTGCGCAACAAGCACTACGCCAATATATCATATTTCTCCAGATTGAACTATTTACTCTCTGCCCGGCAACGACGGGCACCACTGGCTAGTATCGACAAAGTTCCAAATTGGACATGGATCTTACGGTATGACGACCCACTAATAAAAAGGCGTCGACATGAAGTTGGGGCGGTCGGTATGCATTTGTATTTCGCAAATATGGTAGACAAGAAGCTGAGTGATGTGACTGTATCAAATGGTATGATGGAAACAAGCAGTGAAATCTTGGCACCGAAATTGTGTGTTCCGGCATTACCAATACCACAAACGGGTAATTGGTAGCCTCCTCCGACTGCTATTTGCCTAGTGATGGCTTTGCAGGTCTCAAAACAGTCACGCACAAAGCACATGTGACGTGTAGCTCCCGAATCGATCAAACTTCACACGCAAGTCTGCGCTCAGCGCATAGCTGGATAACATAAGTGCGGTGTCAGAACCGGCACGCATATGGCGTTCATCATGGGAACCCATCTCACCTCAAGGTGATCGGCTGCGGGAGCGCGGTGAGCCACCTTGAGAGCCACTTGGAGCGCGTGTCGCGATCGCGATCATAATGCGCTGTGGTCTTGATAGCCATCATGGCGATCACTGCTTGCCGGTGGTGGTGCATACTGGCGGTCGTAATAGCCACGGTTGTCGTAATCGTATGACGACATGCCGTAGCCGCGTTGATGTTGACAACCCGAACTTTGGCTGTAACCATAGCTTGGTCCTGGTCGGCGTCCATCGTAGCCATGACGTGGCGCTTGGGATCCGTAACCTTGGCCTGGCTGGTTATAGCCGGTACTCCCAGCATAGGCGGTCACGTTCACATTCGGCCTGTAGACGCCATGCGCTTCATCCTTGACTCGAAATCGACACACTGATCGCGTGCGTCCCTGCTTCAGACGGTAGTCGCAGCGAATAGTAGGCTTGTCAAGCTTGGTGGCTTGGTCTTTACCTTCACCGCTGCCACCTTGTGTCTTCGCACGCTTGTGGACGGTCAGTGCCGTCTCTGGCACCACCGCTGGCAACTTCCCTTCTCGCTGAAACTCTTCATGGCGTGACGACAGCAGCTGCACCAGTTCATCACGCTCGACTTTATTTGGTCGTACCTTGATTGCCTCGATCAGATCTGAGAAGACCACCTTCACTGCATTCATGATGATCAGAAGCTGCCAGTCGGCCGGGATAGGAAATCGCATCCTTGCAGTGAATTAGTTATTGCTCCATGTGCGTGACGAAGTCGATCGGACTTGTCTGACCGTCGTACTTCGCATTGATGAACTCGAACACAGTATGATGCTCCCGTACTTTTTCCGCTGGAATGTGTACGTGAGGCATGTCCACAAATCCCATGGGTTGGCCTTCTTCAGCACATATCTCAGCACTTGATCGCTGATAGACCCAACGAGAATGTCGATGGCCTTTGAGTGTTTCAAATCGCGTTGCTCGTTTGCGTCACTAGGCGCATCTGGCGGCAGAGCGTCAGGCTCGCGCTCGATCATAAACCACAAACCATTTGCGACTAGCTTCGTCTTGACTCGAAATGACCATGTGACGTAAACTTTCTCTCTCAGCAACTCGATCGAGCCTTTTTTGTCGGTGGTATGCTCCTGGGTGTGGGCTCATAGCCTGATATGCATCGTAGCAAGTAGAAGTAGAAGTGAATAACAGTTACTGTTGGTGCATGGGAAAACCGAGAGGAACGTCCCCGGTGAAAACCCATCACTCTGCCTACAAAACCTCAACTGTCTCATCCCGTAGATTGCCGTCTCTCAAGACGGTAACATGTCTGCATCCGCAGTGGCAGGTTACTCCAACGGTCTTGATCATGACAGCGTCAAGATTAACTGCCGGGATGGGGCAGTGGAATGGATTTTCCAGCCACCTGAGAAAAGTAAGCGGAAATAACTTCGGAAATAACTTCTCACTGTTCGAAATAAGGAGCCACATAAACGCCTCGTGAAAAATAAACAGACCCTCATTACAGCACCATAAGGGGAGATGGGCTTCTATCAACATTGGATCAACATCGCTCTTGCATCAACGGACAATCGCCTTTTCGCCTGATGCGGACCACGCAACAATGTTATATTTCAACCAAGAGCAAGTAAGCTTCGCGTAATATTGCCATTTCAAAATAGAGCTTGGTAGGTCTACCGTTCTCACCACTACAGCATGTGATGAAGCGCCAAGGCTGACACGATCATTTACGCACTACTTCGCCAAGCTTGTGGAGGAATTGAAGAAACCGTAACAGATGAATTTCGTGTATTATCCCATAATTTTGTCAATGTCAGCGTTGACCCTCTTGACTTGGGCTAGGAGACGATCTCGCCGCACATCCACCACCTTCGTTGAGACGACCAGGATAAGATGGAGCGTTTTGAGTCAAAGCGCAGCTAAATCATGAGACGGAAATCCACCACTTCGCATTACGCCCGATGTGTAGTTGTGATTTGGACGATGATCATTACCATCACGATGCACACGATGCCGCAGTTGTGGCCGTCGATATGTTGCGGTATGGTCACAACGCGTTGGCGTATATCTCCTTGGGATACCGAGAGCTTTGCACCAGGAAAATTTGTGGCATCTCGGACAAGCCAAGGCTTCACATTGGGAAGCGTGAATGACTCCCATGTTGCGCGCATCAAGCTTCGAAATTCTGGAGACATCATGGGATTGTTGATTTGCCGATCCAGTCCAATTCGACAATCAAAATCACCCAGTGGCAATTATCTAGATTGATTGGCTGGAGACCTGATGTTCGTGCGCAGCAAGTCGGCTAGGACGTGGAACGCCTTCTTGGCAACGTTCAGTAGCGGGTCGATGACATACACACCAGCTTGGGTCTCGAGAATCTTGTGGATCGTGCAAGTCATGACACTATCTGAAAACCATTCGGTATCTGCAACCCGTTGCGCACCTTTCAGTCACAAACCGTGTTGCTAGCGGTGTCTTCTGAAATTCGTGTTGCACGTTGCTCAGGACATCTGCCATAGGTGTCGATCTGCCGTCAATAGATTGAGCGGCGAACGCGCTGTAAAAAATGGATGCTCTCGGTGCATACGTCTTCAGCAACGCCAAGTTACTCAACCAATACTCAGCCAACTTTCGGACGTGATGATAGCGGGAGACTGCATACACATATCGCCTACAAAGCGGAACATCCGATTACATCACCATTTGATCGCCATTCGATAGCCATTCGATAGTCATCCCATCAACAGTCGATCAACAATCGATCAACAGTGCAGCAACTTACTCGGTGTATATGGTCGCGTCTGGCGGGAATCGCGCAACAAGAACTTGTGTGGTGGAGCGGTACTGGAAAGCCTGGGACCACTCGCCACACGTGTCAGGTGGGACCAGAACCGCGGCGGGTCCCAGAATCCGGTCCCATAGGTCGGTCCAACGGGAGGATCCGGGCCGGGTGCGGCTCGGAGACCCGAGCCAACGAGTGAGAGAATCCAGGCTCGGCTCGAGCGGATCCCGCAAGTGGGAAGCACCAGGAGGCATGCGACATGGCGCAGGTGACGACAGAAGAATATTCTGACACGATCGGATGCGTGTGTGGATCCAAGATCGAGAGGATGCTCAGAACGGCCTCATGTTCCAAGGCTGGCGGCTAATCAAGTGGATTCAACTGCGGAAACATGGAGAGCTCTGACGCCTTCCATGCTGCCAAGCATGGATCGAACAACCAAGGTTCACTGCTGCCAATCGGCTTGGGACCAAGTGTTGGGTGGAGATGATGTACGAAGTAGGCGGATCCAGTGCCGTCGCAACACCAGCTGCAGCAGTTGGAGCTGACGCCATCGTCATTGGCGAGGTGTACATGTCGGGATTACTGCGGAAGGGTTCTCGAGTGCTATGTGGATGAAGAACAGTGCGTCGCATTGACATCTGTGCGGTTGCTGCAAGGCGGAAGCACAGGGCTGCTCGTTGCTGGCATCTTCCTGTGCTCGAGCGGTATCGGTGCATCGAGTAGGTGCAGGTAAGCGTGGCCACTGCGGTGGCGAAGCGAGGGACGTGGTAGCCTGCGTCGGCGTGGTCGTCAGGTGCAGATCACCAGCAGACGCAACGCTGATGCGCGAGCATGAGTGCATGAGGTGTGAGACTCCCACACTGGATCCAGCCGTGTGCAGCACTGGATCC
>NSDO01000253.1:109677-127692 GCA_002286825.1 Lagenidium giganteum
AGACCAAGAAGAAGGCCCAAGACGCCGAAGAACGTGCCGGTTTTGTGGCAGAGAGTGGCTTAGTCCCCACGGACAAGGCCAGCCCTCCACCACAACGTCGGCCATCGTCTGGTTGCCGATTCAACATTGTCATCGTCAGCTGAGCGTGGAGGTACCGCTTTCCACTCGTCGACGAGCCTGGTAAGTGCGGTTCGCAAATGGTCCACGCGCTGGTAAAACTTGATTGATCCAGAGTGCTCGAGAACACGACAGACTTCGGCCATTTCTGCGCAAACAATGTTTCGTTTCTCAAGGTTGGACAGAACCACACGATCTCCTTTTTCTCCCCTGCGCAGGCGAACATACTTAACGGATGCACGCGGTCTGGTTACGTCGCCGGGTTTGTTTGAGCTATGGCATCAACATTGCCAAGCAATGTTTCATCGCTGAAGGCCGAGCCGCTCACGTACGACGCAAAAATTGTTGCTCTCAGGTGGTGATTATGATTATCGATCGGCAAGCACCAAAGGACACAGATTCAGCCAGCCATGCTATTGCAATGTTGATCCATGATGGTGCTCCAATGGCGATCCATGATGGCGATGCAACGTTGATGCTTCCATGCTGATTTAAACAGCGAACGTACCTCCCTCGTGCAATACACGCGCCATTGCATTTCTCCATGCACAGGGATCTGCATGACCTTCGTCCAGTCGTGCACTGCAACCTGTGTACCGGATCTGCGAATGATTTCGCTGTCTAGTCCCTCGTTTCTTCTGGACGCATCCGTGAGTGCACATAGAACCTTGACAGCGAATGGAAATGATATTGGCACTTTATACGGTGACTTCTGACTTCTGCAGGCAATCGCTCATTAGCCGCACCATTTGTTAATGCCAACAGACGCTCCATACGACGTACGCATTCCACGCTTCCGACTTCTGAGAGTCGCCGACGCGGTAACACAAATAATTGGACGCCAGGTAATCTGTCCATGCACTGTTGAATGCTTCAAAATGACGCGGGGAAAGTGGTGGAATTGATGTTGCAACACGCGGCCAATTGGCGATCTGGTCCTGGCGCTCTTTCCAATGGCCTCGGCGTCAAATCGCTGCATCCGAACACGCATAAGACACTGCAAGGACATCACGAACGGAGAAGAAGTCTCTCACCTGATTGCGAGGCGTGTGCATCATCGTTGGCGATGGCTTCCTGCGTTGGAGGCTCAAATTCATCGTCGCTATTGTCACGACTGTCGTCACGGTCGATTCGGCGTTTCTTCGCCACATCTGGACATTGAACGTGAGGGACACTCTCCCGGACCTGATGGGCGACTTTGGTGGGCTTATCGTCGTCCGATTCGTCGATCACTGTCAACTGACGCTTCCTAATCGCAAGCATATGCGATCCGATTCGCGGCATTTTTGACGGCCGTCACGCGCTTCCTTTGGGCGGGAATGGAATGTGCAAAAATGGTGGATCATGGATTCAGTCAGTTACGATTCGAATCACTCGGTTATGTGCGATTCGGATGGTGCAGTTGTTGGAAATCTTCGCGGCTCGTATTTTTGGTAAGTTTTGATGGTGATGGAATGGTGCTCGTTTATGTTGCAGTAACCACTGCGAAAAAAACAGGACGAATTCGAAATGCATTCTCATTTCAACGGTGGTTGCCATTTTTCCTTAACTGCAGTCTGATTGATTCTCCGTTGGCAGCAACTATAGCGCGTCCAAGCTGATGCGCAGCCCATTGCAGAGTCTCGTTTCCGAGAAATGCACTCGAGACCCAACGTTTTCTTGCTCTGACGGACCAACATGCGAAAGCATCCGAGATATTTTAGAATCCCGGCAGCGACGAGAAAAGCTAGATGGCAAAGCATGATTCATACTAGCGATTTGCTTCAGCCAATCCTCCAACTGGATGTTTCGATTATCTGATGCCTCTGCCTGTGCTACGCCGGTATTTTAGCCTCGGACCAGTTCAGACTTTCGAGGCGATGCAAGACAGAATCTCTCACACCACCAAGTATTATACATCATGCTCGACCAAGTCAACCTTCACAGTCAGGCATTCGTGTCCGCGTATCTCAATTGAGCGAGATACAATCACGCTTTCTGATCAACGCGTACCATCCATCCGTTCATCCGTTCATTCATTCATTCATTCATTCACCATTGTATGACCAGATGTAAGAGACAGCGAGGAAGGGCCTTACATTTGGTCAAGATGCTAGAGTCGCACGTTCGTCAGCGAGTGAATTTGCAGTAGTTGCTGGTGCGAAGTGGTGAGCGGGAACTTACAACTGCTATTTAATGAGTGATTTGCAAATCTACCGCGATAGAGACGCCTGGCGTTGACGGGAAGCACAGTCACCGCTAATTAATGGAACGAGTGCTTCGAGAACGCAATCTTTAAGCGTTTGCCCTTCAGCATCGTGTTGTGCGCCTGCGCCAGGACATTTGTCGACGAGTCCACGGAGGGGAACTCCGCCAACCCTTGCAGGTGACCGCTTGGACTCTTAAACACTTTAACTTTCGCGTGCTCCGAGCCTTGGAAGGTTGACAGGTGAATTTTCAGTTCCTGAAAAATAGATCATTTCGGTGAGAATGAGCCACTTCATCGAAATTGTCGCACACATCATTTGCATCCGCACCTCCTGCGTGGTGTCTTCATCGAAATTGGAAAGATGGAGGATCTTGGTGGGGCTGTAGATGTGCTTCGTGGCGTTGGCGTACTTGCCCGTGAAGCGGTTTAGGCCGTGGCCGTATTCGCGCATCCACGTCGGTTCTCTGGATAACATGTGCGTAAGGATTGGAACCAGCCATGAACATGCAAAACTTTCCAACGACGCTCTCACCCCTCGGCTGCTGCGCCTGTACCTGGACGAATGGAGATATACGAGTGCTTGGAGTAGCTGATCTCTAACGAGCGACCCATAAGTGTGAAGCCTCGCAAGTGCACCAGCGCAGACTGGGAGGACAGTGGACTTGAAAACTGAATCAGCGCATGGTCCTTCAACGCAGAATCAAAGCAACATTGTGAGGTCATGTAGCTCCCAGCCCATTATGCATCATTCATTCGTGAACTTCCATACCGGCTTGCCGTTGAGTTTCTTAATGCGCGCCACATTGCCGTAGCACGAAAACAGGTTGAACAGGTTGTCACACGTCACCGACTCGCGCAGGTTGCACACGAGCAGCACTGGCGAGACGACTTCGCGGCCACTAGCCACAAGTGGTGCCGGCATAGCGCCCGATGGACCAGCTGGGTAGCCGAGGATGCCGGCGTTGCTCAGTTCGGCACACGGATTGACAGGCACATCGCTTTCGACCACGGGCAGATCTGGGTTCGTAAAGTCCTTAGTCCGCAGGCCGTTCTCCTTCACAATCAGGTCCTGTGGGAGGTTGGAGAAGTTGATAACAAGACCACAGCAGTCTGGGAAGATCGACAGCCCCATGAGCGCGCCCTTGGCTTCCACAGCGTGCTCAATGGTCTCAAACTGCACGAGGCACTGAATCATCAACGCATCAAAAGGAATGCAATCAGTCAGGACGAAGATGCCCATCATCCATCATCCGCCAGTCAATCAGCCAGACAGTACCTGCAGTCCAATGGGCTTGACGAAGATCACAACCTTTTGGACCGTGCCGTACGTGCTAAAGATCTCGAAGATGAGGTCAGTCGTGATGGGGTACGTCGGGTTCTGCACCGTCACGAGCAGGATGCGATTGGCCTTGGCATCGTCGCCCACGGCGCGTGGCTTGGGCGCCAGGTTGCGGTCGCGCAGCTCCTGGTTCTTCGAATACGACACGGCCAACTGGCGGTCGGCGACCGTGAGCGGCTGCTGTTCGATCTTGGCCATCATCGCCGCGGCCACGTCGAGGCTGGCCACTTCGGCCAAGGCCTGGATCGTGTTGCTCTTGATGGTCTCGAGCGTCGTGGGGTTGTAGCCGGCGTACAGCGCATTGCGCTTGCGCAGGATGACGACCTTGTTCAGCTCGCCCAGCGGCGTCAGCAGCTGCCGCAGCTTTTCTTCCGTGAAGTCGGACGGCAACCGGTCGAAGTACAGCACTTTGGACGTCATGGGGCGTGGGGCAGGCGGGTGAGGAGGGGCAGGAGATGAAGGTGCAGGCGTGGGGGGAACGGCAGGCAGTGATGAAGCGCGCGACTGGCGGGCAATGCCACTGAGCACGACGACGAAGGCGCCGGCAACGTCGGGTCCGTGTGGGTGCGTGCTCTCTCTGGCGCAAATCTTCGCCCTCCCACGCCACCGGCGCACTTAGCGCCGCTTCTACGCGAACCTAAGGCTGGCTTCAAGCGCACTTTGATGATCACAGGCATGCGGTCAAGTACGAAAATTGAGCCATCACTCAGTTGGGCAATCAATCGATCCATCAATCACTTAACCATCAACGCGCCGGCAGTGACAAGAACGACGAGGACGATGGCGAGCACGATGACGGACGAAGAGCTCCTGGCGTGGAAGCCGCGCATGGGGATGCTGACGGTGGCGGAGAAGCTGCAGGATGCCGAGACGATCAAGCTGCAAGCGAACCTGTTCTTCAAGCAGGGCGAGGTGAAGAAAGCCGTGCGCACTTACGCCAAGGTGAGCGGGGAAGCCCCCGCGCGGCTGTTTGGGCGCTGTCTGTGGTCGTTTGTGGATGAAATGGCTTGGCTGGTGGATTGAACGGATGTGTCGCACGATGCGCTCGGCTGCTGCTTATGATTGCAGGTGTTCGCGTATGTCAACGGCATCTCGGTCAAGGCGATGCCATGTCGACGTACGTCGGCAACAGCGCCAACATGAGCGCCACACCCGAGGAAGGCGTGCAGATCCGGGCGCTGCAGATCGCGTCCTGGTCCAACATGGCGCTGTGCCAGATCAAGCTTGGCAACGGCGACAAGGCGCTGCAGCTGTGTGACAAGGTGCTGGCGGAGGACGACAAGCACAGCAAGGCTCGCTTCCGCCGGGCTCAGGCTTTGGCACTGCTGAAGCACCACGATCGCGCCCGCACGTTGCTGATGCAGCTGGCCAAGGAAGAGCCCAAGAACGCCGCCATTCGCAATGAGCTCGTCAAAGTGGCGCAGGCGGCCAAGGCCGACGCCGAAGAGGCAAAAAAACACAACAATATCGCCAACATGTTCAACAAAAAAGGCGGTGTTGGCCTCTACGACGAATAAAAATGGGAAATACACACGAACGTAGGTTAGTGACACGCCCAACTAGGTCTGCTGGTTTGTCTCCATACTTAATTGCTGTGTGCTCTACGCGCTTTGTGCGTTTGAGGACGTTGACGTCCCGCTGGAGATGTCGTCGGTCTTGGCATATACTGCCGGCAGGTGCGGCGCCACTCGTGCCATGATCGTCGCCATGGACGGCCCGTAGCTGTGTCCAAATTGCGTCGACATGGACGGCACCACCACGTCTGACACTTCGACGTTGACGGCCTTGCTGGTGCTCAACCCGGCGTTAGCAAAGTCGATGGCGATGCAGCCAGCGGCCATGCCGTCGTCTTTCGCATGCAAGTTGGTGACCCAGAAGAGCTGTGACAGTACCCCGTCGCGCCGAGAGAAGACGTTGACGATCTTCCCATTGTCGGCGACTTGGGCGGCCGCTGCTCGTAGCTCACTGGCCTCAGGCACGAATGCTGCTGCACAGAACACGACGTTGGTCACCAGCGGTGGCAACGTCGGGTGCTGGTCGTTCCGCAGGCGCTCCAGCTCCTGAAGCGCGCTGTAGATAACCGCCCCACCCAGCGAGTGGCCCATGAGCGTCACACGCCGACCACGCGTGAACGTCGGCTGTGATGCCAACACATGCGCCAGCAGGGCACCCACGTGATGAGCCTTGTCCTGTGCCTTGTGCCACGGATTGCCACTGAAATGCGCCAGCAGCGCCGACGCCGACCCTGTGGCCGACGACAGCTTGTCGTTAACGTGCGCGCAGAACTCGTTCCAGACGTCGACGTCACCAGCCTCCCACAGCACGGCGTAGGCCACGACGTTGGGCTGGTCGACGCTCCAGGCGCCCCAGTTGCGCAGCGGGTCGGCGCTCTGCGTCATGAAGCCGTTGATGCACAGCAGCACGTGCTCGGCGTCCGCTTCATCGCCGCACAAGTGCTGGATTTGCATGTGCTCCACGAGGCGTCGCTGGCGCATGACGTTGAGCGACGCCTGCGCGGCGTCCAGCGCGCTAACCCACAGCGACGGCGTCTGCTTGGTGAACACGGACGCCACGGGCGCCGGCGCGGGCCGCCGCATCCACGCGTTGAGAGCGCCCAACGCGCCGCCCGTGGCCATGGCCACCAGGTCCGAGTCCATGAGCGTCGCGTGCTGCCGCTCGTTGTGCTGCTCGCGGATGCGGCGGATGAGCTCGTCCAGTTCGCGCTGGAACAGCGCCCGCACGCGCTGCAGCACGTGCTGCCGCGCTTCGTCGTCGCCGCAATCGAGCTGCTGCTCCCACGCAGCGCAGTCGGCTTCGCTGAGCAGCTGTCGCTGCACCAGTGCACGCAGATCGCCGCGTAAATGGCGTTGCCGTTGCTGCGCCATCGTCGGGATCGTCGAGCGGTGGCTTCCCCTGCGCAAGGCGATGGAGGCGTTGTCGGCGTTAAACCAAAACGACAGATGTTGCACGCAACTCAAGAAGTGATCGTTAAAAGGTAAGAATGGACAACTGATGCACCGCCGGAACTGTTACGAAGAGCAATCTTTGGTGAGCGGATGTGACAATAGATGAAGATCAACTTCATTTTGAAATTGATAACACATTCGAAGCCACGTATTGCATGCATGTTTACACAATGAGAAGGCGAATGACTCGCGCGCTTGGGTAGACGGACGCAAGCTATATAGCTCACGCCAGCAGCTTGCGCAAGCGATACTTCTTCGAAGCGCATTTCTTCTTGGACGGGCCAGGCGTCGATGGTGAGTTGCTGCTTGGAGCCGGAGATGGTGATGGCGCTGGCGCTGGTGATGACGATGGTCCGGGGCTTGAGCTTGGACTTGGTGATGACGATGGTTGGTTTGAAGGCGTGCTGCTCGGTTGGTTCGTTGGCGATGGCGATGGCGATGGGCCAGGAGCAGCTCCACCACCGTTGAGCTTGGCACAGTTGATGTACACCTGCCACTTCGGCTGGTGCAGAGCCAGCCAAATGATCTTGAGCCTGGACTTGCCCTTGCACTTTCCTGTGTCGATAGGCAGCTTGGCCGGTGCCTGGGGGAAATTCTTGGCGCAGTTGTCATCCTGAAACACGCGTTCTTCGTCGCACCAGACTTCACATGGACCCATGTGCGAAGGCGTGAAGCCTTCCCCGGCGCCATGCGACCACTCGACGTTCGCTGGTACGTCTTGGCCTGGACCATCAGGATTGGTGTAGCCGCATTCCGCCTTGGCATTAGGCTCCATCGACACTTTGGCCATCACGAGATCCTTAAGCGTCTTGTATTGGCTCTGCTTGATGGCAGCAGTGTACGCTTCGGTGTTGGAGTCGGGGGTGCCACCGTACGATTGACCGTTGACAGGGGGGACCGCACTGGGACCGTCGATATAGCCGCATGGCGCTGTCGGATCGCCTTGGCCCTTTAAAATCTCAGTTTTGGGCATCCACATCGTTCCATGCGCGAGAGCCGTGGACCAAGCCAAGACAAAGAAAACAGCGAGCTTGATCGATCGTGAGTGGGTCATAGTGAGACCGGTGATAGTCAGTTGGTGTTGGTTGGTGTGGAGAAAGAGGTGAATTTGGAAGTGATTGAGAGACGTGGATTCTTTGGCTAGATGGCGATGAATTAAGCACCCAGCATATGATGCATACGACACTACCCTTTGGGCCCTTCCACACCGGGAACGGGATGGCGTACGCGACATTCCTTCTTATCACAATCACCATCATCCTTAGCACCAGCTGCATCACCAGGATAGTATCAAGTGGTTCCCCCGTAGCGCCATAACATTAATTGCACGTTCATTTCTTGGAATCGGAAAACCGTTCAACTCGTGTGCATCTGCCACACGTTGCCACGCCACCACTGCAGCCACCGTCAAGGGAAGTAAACGGCGCGACAGCTGCCGAGAGCATTTGTGCGCACTCCACCACATGGCCAGCACACGAACCGTTGCGGCCTAGCCAAATCTCACAATCGATCCATCTTGCTATTGTTCAAGAAGGGCTTGATCCTCGTTGTGAATCAATCATCTATCCACCAGGCACCCACCAGTCGACATCGGGCCTGTCCACTGTGACAGTTCATAGTGGTCACTCAGCAGTTGGTGCAGCAAAACCGCCATAGCAAGCACCGATTCCTTCCGACAGCGGAAGGCGGTCACGATCCAGCACCCACAGTCTTTTGATCTTCGTCGTCTTTCATCGCCATCTGTTGCGCCACTTTCCCATTTGATCAGCAGCATAATTACAAGCCATCCGAACCATTGAGATTTGGGGGAAGACTTGTGAAGTTGGACCCGCGCGCAATTCCATGCATCTACAAGTTCAATGCGTGCAACGAAGGCCCGACCAACATGGCACTTCACTCCAACGAGAGCCACGATCCTCATTGTGAGCCAGGCATCTATCTTCCAGGAACCGACCAGTCATCGAGACAGGCCTGCCCGATGTCACAATTGCGTCACGTTGTGGTGATTCAACAGCCGGCGCGGTGAACCCAACGACAAGCACAATATGCGTCCAAAATGAATAAAGCCACCAAAATCCAGCAAATCTCGAACTTGGTTTCCTTGAGATTGCCATCTGTTGCGCCAGTGATCCGAAATCCATCAGGATGGATCATGCGTCACTTTCCCCAGGCATCGCACCCAAGAGCGCCCCATCTCCGCATCATCAGCTGTTGATGACAGGCTCTCTTGAAGTCATCCTCGAGATTGTGGATGCCACCTCGATCCCTTCGACAGGCTGAGAGTTCAGAATTCGTGCGTGAGAAAAGATATTCAGCAACAAACCCGAATGCATTCCAGCATCAGGGTCGCCATGGTGCTTTTCGCTTCATCCACACGACGGGGTGAAGCAAGCAGGCAGCAGGTCCCTCAACAAGCTCCAGCACTGATGGAGAAGACGATGACCTGACAGAAGGCAGGACGTTGGTCGTGGTTGCCTTCAGCGCGGACTCACACAGGCGCCATATCACGCCAACGTGGCGACACTTGCGGCGACTGAGTTGTCAATATCAAGCTGCGGAATCGCGGCTCTACCGACATGTGCTCACCGTCATGGCTGCTGTCCGCCTCAAGCATGGTGCCCCTACCAACAAGCTATCACCAATTGGTAATTACTCAAATACAGACTCACGACTCTTGGTGCCCTGTGTCCCTTGGCGTGCACAGCGTGCCCGTTGCATCCGCATCCGCCGCGGAGGCAAAGCGCCCAACGTTGGAGCTGATGGCCAGCACCTCGCGCTTTCATTCGGTGCCAGTCCAGCTGATTCTCAGCCGCATTTGCCCCTTCCTGGGACTGCAGGAGCGGTGGCTGACCTTGACACGTGTGTCGCGGGAGTGGCGGCGTCTCGCATTCTCGTCTGTGCATACAGAGCCCCACGCTGATCTTGTACGTAGCGACATCTGTTTCCTGTGCTTCTTGTGTTGTGCAGGGGCGCTCACGTCGTGTCTGACAGACATGGTGCACTGGTGATAATCAGCTCCATGAGGCTGCCAAGATGTTGGCTTCGTGGCAGCCCGGCTTCGCGTCCCAATTGAACTCGGTGGCGCTCTACGGTCCGCGTGTGGACACCAAGTTGCTAACGACACTATTCGCTGGTTTGGGGCACTGCAAGCTGCAGCGCGTGGCCATCGAGTCCAAGCAGGTGACAAACACCGCGTTGCTGCAACTCCGCCATTGCGTCAATCTGCATTCTCTCGAGTTGCATTGTATCAAACTCACAGACGACACACTTGTCGCGCTGTCGCGTGCGTGTAAACGTCTCCAGCGGATCAACCTCGCAGGCTGCTCACGCATCGGTGACAGTGGTGTCATGGCTATTGCCATGCACGCAACACTGCTGGAGCAGTTGAATGTGGCCATGTGCCACCGCATCACCAATAGTTCGCTGGTGGCGTTAGCGCTTCGAGGAAGTCCCATCATCAGCCACCTCGTGCTCGACAAGTGCCTTCACCTTTCGGGTTTGGCTGTCCTGCTCGTGCTCCAGCGACAGCCGCGGTTGAAGCATTTGTCTTTTGCACACTGCCCACGCATCCTCGGCGCCGAACTCCAGCTCCAGCGAACGTCACGATCGTCAGCGCCACCGACGAAGGGCAATGCTGATATCATCAACAGTCAGTCAGGGGGCTGTGCATTGCAAGAGCTGAATGCTCGCGGCTGTGCATCTCTTGGCGATGGGGTCGACTTCCTGCTCACAGAATTTCGCAGATCGCTCAGCTCACTCAACCTGTCGTCTCTTGTGAGTCTGAGCTCGACGTCGTTCGCACTGGTATCACAGTGCTCGTCTCTGACGTGCCTCAATCTGAGCATGTGTCGCTCGCTGACCAACATGGATTTATCTCGGATCGCTTACGGCTGTTCACAGCTTCGCTCGCTCGTGCTGCAAGGCTGCGTGCAAATCGACGACGACGGAGTTAGCACTGTTGCGGCAGCACTGCACAGCCTGGAGCATCTGTCTCTCGATTTCTGTTACAACATCAGCGACATTGGGCTCCGGAGACTTATTGATGGTTGCGTCCGACTCCGTGATTTGAACGTGCGCGCGTGCAATCAGCTGACACTCGAGGTCTTCCAGTACATGGTGCAAGCCAAGCACTCCGCCTATCCGTTCGAGCGCATTGATCTAGGCGGGTGCGCCGACCTCGACACGATTGTGCGTTACGTGCGCATTCTGCAGCAAAAATTTCCACGGTGTTGGATCCGATGGACGTGATGAAAGTACTGCCAAGTGTGTCACTTGTTTGAATGGATTTGCATTCGATGCCTTTCGCCGTCTAAAACGTGTGTGTCTGAGGGCACTCAATAGCATCGAACGTAGAACACCTGCTCCGCCGACTCCACCAGCTCTTTGCATGTTCTAAAGCGTTGACTCGGTACTCTCTCCGACAGCAGACGAAGACGAGCAACTAGCTCTGGTTTTTATCGAGGAACAGGAAATGACTGAAGACAGCGTTTCTGACTCCGACTCCCGTTGTTTCGCCATCAACTCATCGACCATCCTCGGAAGTTCCGAGTCGGAACCCACGCGCCTTCGCCCATCCCTTAGCTCAATGAACATCGATGTGCACGTAGGGCTCGGGTGGTCGATAATCCGCTGCTTTGCCCAAGGATAGCTTCCCGTTCCTTGCCTTTCTTTGCCGGAATGAGTGTGTGTGCCATCCTCAGACCGCTCCGCCTGATACGTCTCCAGGGGCTTTGCGTCACAGCCCTTGGCTTGGCTTGGCGCTCTGGTCTTTATTTTCGTGCGCCGCTCAGGTCGAAGCCGAGGACGTGCACGTGGCGCCGCCCACGCCCCAAGCACCTCACCCGCGTCTGCGTCGTCGATCGCTGCGTGCTCGCCCAAAAGCTGTTCTTCGCTTGCCTGAGTGCCTCGCTGTGCCTCGCAGTTGGTGCTTGCCGGTTGAGGCGCGTGAAGCCATCCCTGTCAGTGCGTGCGTCGCCAGTCGCTATCCGCCCGCCAGTGAGTGCTACCTGCCACGCACGCGTCCACTAGTGGCCACGCCACTGGCTCCGTCGCCATGTCGTCGCGCATCCCCAACGTGAGCACACGCATCGTGCCGAAGAAGATCGCGTTGCCCGAGACCGGCAGTTGCTTTGACACGACGGTCGTTGTACCAAAGCCGCGCAAGTCAAACTTAACCGAACACAATGAGGAAGCGTATGCTGGCGCTTTCTCCGTGTCGAAGCCGACCAAGCCCCACACAGCAGACAACTTCCTGCGCAAGGGACATGGCTCAGGTGGCATGGCCGAGATGGAGAAGCTCTCCAAGGCCGAGAAGTCTGCTGACCCGACCAACTTGTCGCCACGCGCCAAGCACCAACCCATGGCGTTCCGAGAGCGTGCCAATCCACCCGACACGTCGTTCCGGAAGTTCTACGAGCGTGGGGACTTGCCCATTCAGATCGACCACGGCGGTGTGCGCAACATGGTAGCGTGGAAAGTGGACATCACCAAGGTTTGTAATTGCACTGAGTGCATGTGAGTGACATGACAGAATGGCACTGACATGGTTTGGGCGTCTGCCTAGCTCGACTTCCATCACTATCTCCCAATCTTTTTCGATGGTTTGCGCGAAGTGGAGGAGCCCTACGCGTTCCTCGCTGAGCAGGGCATCAAGGACATGCTCATCAACGCCAGCTCCAAGGTCTTACCA
Source organism: Lagenidium giganteum (assembly GCA_002286825.1). Taxonomy (NCBI): domain Eukaryota; phylum Oomycota; class Peronosporomycetes; order Pythiales; family Pythiaceae; genus Lagenidium; species Lagenidium giganteum. The sequence goes on from NSDO01000253.1 coordinate 121,977, forward strand.
GTCATTCCTCAGCTTATTATCCCCATCAAGAGTACGTTCATGAGTGCTAGCCTTTCAACCCTAGCGTTGACTGGAAATCACCGCATCTGACGTCGCATACTTTGTACCCTCAGATGCACTGAACACGCGCAACGCCGGCATTATCGTCAAGACGCTCCATATCCTGCAGCTGATGGTCACGTGCGAATCGGCGGCCCAACCAGGCAGCGGCCCTGGTCTCATCGGCCAAGCACTCGTGCCGTACTACCGACAGATCCTGCCGGTGCTCAATATCTTCATCCGCAAGAATGGTGCGTCGAATTTAGTGAGAATTGGCAGCTTCTCGTGCTTTTTCGCTCACTACATTGGTGCTTGCAGACAACCTGGGCGATGCAATCGACTACGGTCAGCGGAAACAAATGAACTTGGGCGATCTCATCCAGCAGACACTCGAGATCCTCGAGACCCACGGCGGCGACGACGCATTCATCAACATCAAATACCTCGTCCCCACGTACCAGAGCGTCTGCGTTGGCTAGTGCGGTCCGGTGCTCACTGACAGTTCTCCCTTCTCATATAATAAAATCGCCCCTTGTCGTGCACATCGTTGCTGCCTCTCCGGTCATCGCTTGCGTTCGAGAGACGCCGTCTTCGGGCGATTACGTGATGCTACCCGCGCCGTTGCCGCTCCTTTATCTGAAGTCTCAGCAGGTCGCGCTGTTGCCAACATCAATTCTGAGGCAGCCCTTCTCCGTGCACGTCGCGTGAGTGGATCAGCCAGGCTGAGCTTCTTGACCATCGGTTCGTGGACGAAAGCTATGGCACTATTGCGCTCGATCTCGCTGTCCTTCGTCGACAGACCAACAATTGTTGGAACCCGCGCGACAACAGGAATCTGATGTGGCTTCTCAGGTCGCTGCAAGCCGACGTCATCGTTGTTGTTCTCGCTCTCACCAGCGCCCTCGTCGTCATTGGCGCGTGTGTTGAGTTCGCCATCGTCGCTGGCATCGTCACCGTTGTCATCCTCGGCCTCTGTGTTCATGTGCTTGAGACGTCGCTCCAGCTCACGGTGCTGTCGTCGAAGCGCATTGAGTTCGCGCATGAGGGATGCGTTCTGGAACGACAGCGCTGTCGCCAATTTGTGCTTGTCTTGGTGCACCAGCTCCATCTGCCGTCGCATGTGCTCCTTGTTACGCAGCAAGAAGCTATTCTGTCGGTGCAATTCGGCGCTTAGCTCGTCTTGGCCATCGTCCTTGCCTTCCAGTAGCGCCAGTTGCCTCGTCAACTGCTTGTGCACGCGCACGATGTCATGCACCAGCGCACTCTTCTCCTGCACGGCGCTACGCTTCACCAGCTCACCCAGCTCTTCCTGCAGCACCAACAGACAATCGCGCACTTTCCCCAATCGTCGGTGCGCTGCACCAACGTCTTTCTCGAGGCGCTTGGCTTTGGCTGCGACATCAGCACGCAGTCGATCGCTCAGGTTGGCTTGCACCACAACCTCCTGGTTTGCACCGTGGAGCTCGTTCATGTAGCCCTGAATCTGCTCCAACTCGCGCTCTTTCGGCAGCAAGTGCTTCTGCAACAGCTCGATCTGCGATCGATGCACGTGATTCAGCCGCGTGATGTTAGCATGAGCGGCCTTGTGCTCTGCAAGGGACTTGAGCAGTTCATTCTTCTCACTCTGCACGCGTTCAACCGTATCACGTTCGCGTGCCAACTGCGCCATCAGCACGTCGATTTGTTCTTCTTGCTGCTCGTGATCTCCACGTAACACCTGTAACTCGTGGTCCTTCTGATGCAGCGCTGACAACAGCATCTTGACTTCTTGGTGGAGGGCAGCGACAGTTCCATGCGCATTAGTCATTTGCTCAGCAGCCTTGGCCTTCTCGCTTGCCACGTTGGTGGCCAACAGGGACAACTGCGTCAGTTGGTCTTAATCCTGCTGTTGCAATACCTCTCGCAGTTGCTTGTGGGTCGCATCCAACTCAGCACGCAGTTTTTCCTGGGTCACTGCCGCGGATTCCTTGACAATCGCCAATTCACGGGCCGCTTGGCGAGCCTGAACAGCCAAAGCCTCCTCCGCCGCAAGCGCTGCGTCGTGAGCCTGAATGCGTTCCTGTTCCAGTTGAGTCTTCAATCGCTCACTCTCGGTTGTCAGCTTGTCCATACTACGGAGATACTGGTCCTGTGCCAGTCGCGCGTTCAGCGACAGCTCTTGCTCGCTCGCGTCCTTGGCCAGCGCTGCGTGGGCCAATTTGTCCTCGAGCGTCGCGCGTAGCTGACGCTGTTGCTGCAAAGCGACGTCACGGTGCTTACTCAGCTCCTGAGCCAGCGTGCTCTCATGGCGTTGTCGCTGCTCCATCGCCTGCTTGGACAGCATCTCGTTCTCCAGTTTAAGTTGCTGCAGCTCCGTTTCCAGGTCCAGTAGCTTGAGCTTCCGCAGTTCCACGCCGTTGCGATCGAACAGAGCGACTTCGTCCGGTTGACAAATGGCCTGGAACCGATGGATTCCACCGTTCGCTTGAGTTGATGAACCTCCATGCCCGAAGTCGTGGTCGAGATCGGGATCCATTAACGTTGCAAGCAACCTCAGGCGCTCCACGTTGTTCATGTTGGCATTTGCATGCTCAAGTACGAGACGGCGCGCACGGCAGGCCAGCACTTCGCCAGATTCAGCATTCGAATACAGCATCAACGCGTCGACATGGAAGTAGAGGCCTGCTATCGGTGCCGTGTGCAAATCGATGCGCCGGACGACGCTGCATAGCTGGAGCAACGGCTTCAAATTTGCACTGCGCTTGGCTGCTACGCGCCAGTACAGCAATAACACAGCTCCACTGGCCGTTCCAGCAAATAACGTGCCAATAGGGCCACGTTCAAGGGCGGTCACGTTGTGGGGCAGCACATCGCCGATGACGGTGCCGTGCTTGCTAAACAATGCGTCGTGTGCCAGGTCGCCATTTACCCACGCCCGGAGCCGACTACTGTTGGCACCAAGTGCTGTTGAGTTGTCTGTGGCATCACCGCTGCTTGAAGTGGTCGCGCCTGTCGTGCCATGAGTCGTTGCAACCATTTTCTCGATGCCAAACAGCACGTAGTCGTGACAATCCCGATCCAGAGCTGCGGCCGTAAGTGCGGCAGTAACGTGGTGTTTGTGCAGCACGCGGACCATACTTCGTAGTGCATACTGCTCGTCGACTTCGCTACGTAGGGCGCTTCGCACAGTGTCATCCTGGTCGCTGTGGTGCGAGTGAGCCACGGAAAACTGTTTGAGCTCGCCTGCCATGTCGGCTGCGAAGAAACTGAGGTCCCCGAACGACCAGGAGAAGCGAACGATCGTATCACGGAAGCCACGCACGACGCCAATGAGTTGGGGCTCTCGTTGGCGCCGACTGAGGTTGAGGTAGATGAGAATGGTCTTGTTGGCACCCTGAATGCCAGCGAAGCAGCTACCGCTCGGACTGTACTGCACCAGCGTCACCTGCTTGATCATCAACTCGAAGGCGAGACGCAGAGAGTCCTGTAGCACGAAGAACTCCTGGATTTTGGATGGGAACGCCACCAGCAGCTCGCTGCCTGCTGGGTGGAGGTCGATGCTCTGAGGTGTTGGTTGCCCCTCTAGTGTGTGCGAGATAAAGCACTCATGGCAGTCGAGTTGGTTCCAGACTTGCAGTGCGTGGTCGCCACTACGCAGCTTGCACGCCGCAGCGATGCAAGGACGCCGGACGGCAGCCGACAGGCGATCCATGTGCGCGCTCAACGGCGTCGAGCACAATGCGTTGAGCGTCACGACCTGGGAAAGTGACAGCAAAGCTACCGTTTAGACGCAAACAAAGTTATTCGGACCATACTCCACGCACCTCGTCATCACCACGAAGTAAGCAGAGGTTGCTGAGATCGTACGAGCCATAGCCGTGCTCAGTGCAGCACAGCACCGAGGACCCTGTGGGGTCGCACGCGATCGAATACATGGTCTGCCTGTGACAACGTCCCAGTGGTGAAAAACGCAATATCAACCATCCATCCGTCTATCCACTGCCACACGTACGTCGAGTGGACACGCATTCGCCGCTGGACGTGCATCTCCTTCTCGTTCGTCTTCATCATCTTGGTGCCCACACGTAGCACCGAGACAAAACCGTGGTCACCAGCCAGGACAACGCTTTCAGTGCCCGCATGGGCGTCGAGGCTTGTCAACTTGAACTGGTTGTGCACTGATCGCACCGTCTGAATCAGTTCAGCGTTTACAATCAACTGCACATCGCCGTCGTCAAGCAGCGCCACGAGACAGTCGTCCGGTAGCCATACGTGGTCGACGTAGCTGGCTACGTGCTTCGCTTTGGTCTCGTCGCCTGACTTGAAGCTGCCAAACACCTTGAGACTGTATTCCGATAGCGTCCAGAGACGCAGCAGGTTGCCGCCACTCGTCGACAACTGTGCCATGTCGATCGAGTTGAACCGGACACGCGTGACCTTGCAGTGCACGTCTGTCGCAGCCACCTGGCGGCCACGCCCCCAGTCCCAGATGACGACGCTCCAATTGGCTGTCGTGCTCTGACAGCACACGAGTTTGCCGTCGGGTGACAGCGCCGCACAGCTGAAGCGCTCCGTGTCATAATACAGCGTCTTCTGATGCGTTCCCACACGTGTGCGTGGCTTCCTGGCTTTGGGTCGAAAGTGACCGGCGTGGTCCGCGTCCGAAATGGCGGCCAATCCAGTAGTCGCTGTCGCTGACGTCGCTGATGTTGGTGTTCGGAACGCGTAGATGCACACTGACGCTCCCGCACGGTCCGAGACAGCAGCACGGCACACGGCCAGGTATTGGCGCTTGCCTGACAGCGCCAAAGCAGTGACATCTCCCAGTGCGTCGTGCTTGGCAGACGTTTGGGCTGCTGCGCTTCCTGTTGCTGCTGTTGGCGCGGGCGCTGGTGCGGTGTTGGGCGTCGGGCCTGTGCTGAGGAACGTCACGTCCTGGTTCTGGATGTTCTGGATGCCCACGAACTTCCCCATTGCAAACACGAGCTCATAGCGATCGAGGAAGAGGAACGCGTCGCGAATGAACGTGTTGACGCCATTGCCACTGACAGGCACGAGCGAGTCGAACGCGGTCGCTGGGACGTCGAAGGGCGAATCGTCGACTTCATGGACTGCACCAGCCATGGCCGCTGCCCCTGCCACGGTCGCCATTGCGGACGTCAGAGACGACCGCAGCGCAGCGACCGAGCTGGCCGGCACAGCGGATGTCGCCCACGACGTCGACATCCGCCCGTGCGCTGCGGCATCCATCATTGCGGCGACAACAGCGACGACGCTTCGCGATGAATACCACAGCAGCAATGTCAGAAACGCGTTTCTATTTCTATTGATCCCGCGAGCTGCGGTGTAGTTGGAATGGCCATCTGGCGACAGTCCCAAACACACGAGTGTCTCGGAGGACACCTCGCCGGCCACTCGCTGCACGCTTCAACGGACCAACCTTCGGCTATGCTTGTGAACGTGAACACACGTGCAATCACCGCTGGATGTGATCCACCAACACAAACGTCGCGATGCAGACCGCGAACACAATGCCCAGGCATTCAGCAAGTGTAGCCATGGCACCTTCATTCAGCGTCTGTGCGCCATGGCATGCGCATGCACCGTTTCGCTGCGCGCTTCGCACACATGGGGCCGATGGATGCCGCCGCCCGCGTGATGACAATGCGTTGCGCTGGGGGGGGGGGGGGGGAAACCG
>NSDO01000254.1:0-31722 GCA_002286825.1 Lagenidium giganteum
GAGCACGTCATCGTGATACGTCGATGCAGCCGGGTTCAAGCGAAAGCCTTGCGGTAGGAACAACTTCATGTACGACACGATTTGCTTGGACGTCGATAGCGTCTGTCTGCTTGAACATTCTTCCCACAGCCGTGGCGTCTTCGTGTACCATTCGAACCAGATTTGTAGCGGCGTTTTTGGCGGATTGCTTCTCCCTTGGGTGCTGGAAGCAGTGAGTGGTGAGTCATTTGGTGGCGGTGTCTCGGTGATAGCTTCAGAGACTTCAGCGGTAGCGCAGGAGATGTGCTTCTCTACGCGATGCAACCGGTTCATCAAGTCTTGATTTGCTCGAATCAGCTCGGCAATTACGCAATTCTGGTGATTGATCAATCGCTCAGCTGGACAACTCTGGCATCATCGTTCCCATCCAGCAGCCTCTTGGCGGGCTTCGTTGCAAGTTGTTGAAGAGCGACACTCCAGGACAGGAACTCAGATTTCGCGCTACCAGCTCCATCAAGCACATCGTGCACTCTGCAAACATATGGAGATGACGGATAACGCTCTTCAACTCGGGAAAGTGTCTAATAACCGATCCTGCAAGCACATCAACAACGTGGTCATTTAAGCACATCTTTGGGTCGCTGATACATGTGCTCGACTTGAAGAGCTCTTTAGCAAAGGTCTGGACCCGTTCTCGTGTTGAAGAGTCAAATATACTAGTTGTCGCAATTTGAGGTTTCGCATTGACTTCCCATCCGCTGAGTATCTTGGAGACACGCTGATCCTCGCTTGTGGTGTTGCATACGTACGCAAACGCCTTATTTGTCGCCGTCATATTCCATGAACCGCGGTCAAAGATCCATTGCGGACTGAGGTCGGGACAGCTGTTAGCATGTTGAACCCCTCCTCGTCGAAAAGAGTGCGAAGACAAATCGCTGGTGGTGTTGGTGAGCTTCGCACTCAGAGGCTTCAAAACTCGATTGACGTAGGCATGAATCTTCATTGATGAAGGTGCTTTCGCTCTGGAAGAGGCTTCGACATCTCGTTCTTGTTGATCTTCGCCATTCAGGAGCTCAATTAGAGAAATTTAATACGCAGTACCTGCGATATTCTCCTCTGTTTGCTGCTGTAGGATGGGTTGGTCAAGCAGATTCACAGCTGGGATTGACTGCATCGCAAGCGCAACTCCAATGGCGTGGATGGGGCACGTCTCGAAGCTGGTGTGGTTGGGGAAAAGGGAGATTCCTTGCTCTTCGGATGTCTTTGTCCGAATCAATCGCACGAACAAGACGTTCTCGGAGCAGACGGACAAGAAGTATTTGTGGACAAATCCGAGGTCCGAAGCCCAAACGTAAACCACATCAAGGTCAACATTGCGGCATCTTGATACTCCTTCGACGAAGATGCTTCAGCGTAAAGGCATGATAAGAGAGCCTTGAGATCTTTCTTCGTGCATGCCGGTGCCTTGTTGACAATGCCTCCATCCACACGCTTCAGACAGTAACGCTCCAGTACTCGTGCTTGCTTTAGGAGTGTCTCGTTGACGAGTGGACGCTGCTGCGGAAACTTCTCCAACAACCAGTTCTTGGCACCGCGGAAGTAGTTCATCACCGAGTTCTTCGCTAGTCGCTGCGCTCCTGCAGTCTCTCGAAAGGCAAGATACAATCCAAAACGATCCAATACCTTGATCAAAGTCGTTCCATTGTTGTCTTGCTTCACCATGGAGCTGAGGAACTCCATCGAAATGTCTTCAGCTGCAAGAAATTTCTTGAACGCATTCACTGAGGCTTGCTTCGCTCTCTGCGTCGATACTGGCGTCAAGTCTTGAATTGATGTCTTGTTCCATGCTGTTTCTTTCAGAAGTGATTGCGTTTTAGACTCCACGTGTCGGCGCCAGACGAAATGACTGAATATTTGGTCCATATGCTGGCCTTTGTATGTCACACCATCACAATTTCCCGCCGACGCCGACATTTGGTGACGGCGAGGCGTCGGCGAGCTCAATTCGAGATAAACCGAGCCCCAGGTGATCATTGATTGGATAAAATGCACGAGAAGTGACCGTTGGACACAAATCATTGGCTGAAACCGCGCTCAATCGATTATAGTGACACATACAAAATCTAGGTAATGTCGGCTCTTCACCCATCTACGTACATTAACGTGGTCTCTAAGGTTGGCTACGCTGACACTATTGACGACACTATTACCGGCACTATTGAAGACAGTTTATCGCAGACTGCGATAAATTGCGCTGATTCGCATCCAGACTGCACTGAACAACAGGCGACGCCCTGAATCGTGCGAGGCTCCCGCAGCGGAAGCCTCCGGCGGATGCAGCAATACGCTCGCATCATTCCTCTTGAAAATGCAGTTGATGTTGCTATATTTCAGATTCACGGCGTTTTGCAAACGCACAGACTCCGCACATTCCCAGGGTGCGACAGAGTACGACGAAAGGCATCACGTATCGCATTGCCGTGTTTCGATCGATGGAGGTTGTAGGATGTATCAGCAAACTGCCTTCTTTCTCGCAACAATGAATTGTCCTCCCCAGTGGCGACGAGAAGCTATTGCAGGCGAAGTTTACTTTGGCGTCAGCGGATAGAGGCAATGGCAGCTCAAACGTAACGGCAGCGGCGACACTCGGTTCAGAGCAAGTTACAATCCAAGCACTTCAGCTCGTGGTCAACCCAGTGCCATCATTCATTCCACGCCATTTGCAACGCTGCGAACGGCTCATATGAGCAACACCTGCTGGGTCACGAATCGACTGGGATGTTAAGAACGTGGTGAGAAATGGCGCAGCCGTTTCAGAGGACTTGAACTTTTGCCGCCGTTGGAGCTTGTCGAGTTGCCAACCGGCGCCAATGGAGAGAAGACTAGCTAGCCGCGGCCGATCAATGGAAACCCCGCATCTGCGGTCGACATCGTTGAAGATCCAGCTCTGTCGCCATTCGAAGCAGACTGGCTGGCTCAGCCTCGAGGGGGCGCTGCACGCGCGCACACGTGTGCGCAGTCGACCAGTGCGCCGATATTCATCATCCACGCTTCCATTCGAACAAAGAGCGGCGCTGGCGCCGCTGAGCGACTCATAAGTGTCGCCGCGCTGCCGCTGGCACTGAGCGCACGAATGAGCGAGCTGCACGCCACCACGTCAAGCTCCGCCAGCGGAATGGCCGTCCATGTCTCATGCAGCACACGTGCTCAGGACCAACGGCGGCAGCGCATCAAACACCAGCATACCTCCGCGTCACCGTCGCCCTCCATCACCGGATGACAGCGACAACTTGGGTGACGTGCTGTGCTGGTTGTAACCAGAGTTTCCGCCAATCACAGCGCTGGAACGCGGAGCGTCAGATTTTGAAAAACCTCGGAAACGAGGTGGAAATGGTGCTTGAAGCTGCGTGCGCTGACCCCACCGCAAACTTCAAAGTGCCCACCCGCTTCTGCCTGCTGGGGAGGACGACGGCGACGTATGCTTCTCTTCCCGAATCAACAAATGTAAAATGCAGATGACGATGACACTGATGCTGACTGCCTGCTGGCTGTCTCCATGGTTGCGAATCTCGTGCATGCGGGTTTGTGCTGCAGGTGCAGGCCGCCGCAGAATGTTGGTCGGCTACTGGCGGTCGACTTGCACAGCGGCTTGTCTCTGGCCCAGCGCGATCCCTCGCATTCGGGTCGAACACGGCGTTTGCACACCACCCACGTGGACATTTGGTGATCTCATACAGAGCCTTTTGTGCCTTTTCACGGTTTAAAAGCAAATCCGCAGGCCACTTTTCAGCAGCAGAGATCGCAGATCATAATCATTTCTGCGGGTTAGGGCCCATGAATTGCGTGTTTGCAAGATCTTGCTGGTCAAGCGCCTCTGTTAATTAACTTGCCCCCCAAGCAGCGTCTCTGGGAGTCAGTATCGCGCTGTTAGGGATCGGTTAACAGGTGTGTGCCACCGTCAGCTGATGTGTTATGGGGCGCAGGTGCGAGAACGGCATGAAGCCCAACCCCAGGGCGATCACTCTCTTGTCGTCATTTTCCATTCGCCAACGAGCTCAGCAAGTCTCCAGCTGTCCCCACGACTTCACCGTCAGGTGCGTCCTGCAGCCGTTCGTCTCTGCGGTTGAAATTGGCGGCGGTCACGCAGAGTCTCATTGACACAGTAGTTCCAGACACACCATGACTGTCGACCGCGACACGCGCTCCGAGATGAAGTCGTACTGGGCCGAGCATGGGTATATGTCGCTGTGTGAACCAGGCATGTGGATGCTGTGGCTGACCTGGCGTTGATCTTACAGATCCAACACAACCATCGAGACCATGATGCTCGACACCAACGCCAAGACGCTCCACGAGATGGAGATGCCAGAAATCCTCGAGAAGGCACCGGAGCTGCGTGGCAAGGACGTGCTCGAGCTCGCTGCTGGCATTGGCCGCTACACGAGCGTCATCGCTCCACAGGCCAAATCGGTCGTGGCCGTTGAGTTCATTGAGGAGTTCCAGAAGAAGAACATGGCCACGAACAGCCACCACGGCAACGTCAAGTTCCTGTGCCAGGACGTGGTGCACCTCGAAGCCGAGCCTAACTCGTTCGACGTCATCTTCTCCAACTGGCTGTTCATGTACCTGAGTGATGACGAAGTCAAGGCCTTCGCTCAGAAGGCTGTCCGATGGCTGCGTCCTGGTGGCAAGCTGTTCTTCCGGGAGTCGTGCTTCCGTCAGTCCGGCAACGTCAAGCGCAGCGCCAACCCGACCAACTATCGCCACCCTCGCTTCTACGTTGGCGCCTTCGGCTCAGCTTTTTCCGAGGAGCAGGATGGCAAGCTCGGCCACCTGGACCTCGAGTCGTCCAGCAGTGTGTCGGTGTATCGCAAGGTTAAGAAGAACAACGGGCAGGTCGTGTTCAATTACACGAAGAAGGTCATCAATGGCACGGCCGAGTCGCTGCAGTCGTTCCAGCAGTTCCTTGACAACCAGCAGTACTCGACCAAGAGCATCACTCGCTACGGTGCGTTGCTGTCTCTTACTCGTCTGGAGCTCTCTGGGTGCAAGAGGCTGACTTGATGTGATTCCTGCAGAGAAAATCTTTGGCAAGGGCTATGTGAGCACTGGTGGTCAGACGACCACGACGGAGTTTGTTCAGAAGCTGAACCTGCAGCCGGGTGAGCGGGTGCTGGACGTCGGCTGCGGCATTGGTGGTGGGGACTTCTACATGGCGCGCCACTTCGGCGTGTCGGTCGTTGGCATCGACTTGTCGACCAACATGGTGCACCGCGCCCTGGAAGACTCGATGGACGATGCCACCATCGACGTCGAGTTCGAGATCTGTGATGCCACGACGCGTGAGTACCCAGACGAGTCGTTCGACGTCATTTACTCGCGAGACACGATCCTTCACATCGCCGACAAGCTCGGCCTGTTTGAGAAGTTCTTCCGGTGGCTCAAGCCTGGAGGCCGCGTGCTCATCTCGGACTACTGCTGCGGCGAGCACGAGTCCTCTGATCGCTTTAAGAAGTACGTGGCTCAGCGTGGTTACCACCTGTTGTCGCCATCGCAGTACGGTAAAGTGCTGGAACGCGCTGGATTCAGCGATGTGGTGGCCGAGGACCGCACCAATCAGTTCGTGTCGGTGCTGAACGAAGAACTGGAACGCACGCTGATCAACAAGGACGAGTTCATCAAGACAACGTCGGAAGAAGACTTCTCAGCCATCGTGGACGGCTGGAAGTCAAAGCTCGTGCGGGTGGCCGACGGCGACCAGAAGTGGGGTCTCTTCTACGCGCGCAAGGCGTAGACACCAACTGTTGCAATATAAAGCGGAAGGGCGTCGTTGATGGAACATCATCACTTGCTACGCCCAGCAGGACGGACGAACTACGTGGTTTGAGTGTCTGTGGTCCCAAACCGATTTTTATGCTATCGTGATGAACTAATATACCGTATAGATTCTCTACAATCGCTTTCTTTCTACATTCCATATACACAGCAACACAACCTAGTTCTTCACGCATGAACGAGGCGCAGCTTTTCGAACGAATACAGAAACTCGCGCAGAGAGAATGACGGTTCACCAGGCAGCGGTGGGTGGATCCGCATGACGGTGTCGCGATTGTTGTTGTCTTCGTCTGTGAAGCTCATGGCGTCTACGTCGGCCAGGGCGTCACAGAGGAAGTCGAGTAACACGCCGTCAAGCAGCAACTCGAGGGAATCGACCGATAGCTCGTTATCATTCAGTGTGGCGAGGATGGCATGGGCGGCGTCGAAGACGCTGGGCGAGGGATTGTCCACCGCCACCGGCTCTGGCCCGGCCATCCAGACGTCTTCATTTCGCATGCAGTCGAACGCATCGACGAGGTTGACGCCCAGTTCGACGAGCTGATCATCTTCCAACTCGCTTTCATCTTCCACGTCGAGAGGAGGCAGCACAGGCACAGGCACGGCGTGGAAATTGGCGGTAGGCACTGACGGCATTGAGCTGGCTGGCTAGCTCGGCCTAGTCTGGACTGGGGCGTGGTATGATGGGATCACGCTTGTCGCGGCGAATGCCACGCTGCCAGCAGGCTGCCGACTCAACGGCACTGTTGGCCGTCGGCTTGGCGGTGGTCGAAACCTGTGGCCGCATGTGAGGCATGCGTGGCTGGATCCTGCGGGGCGGCCGTGTGCTCGGACGGCCGCCGGCACTTTCCACCGGTGCCATGCAGGGACGCCGCGGCGACTCACGACCGCCACAGAACCAGCCTGCGAGTACGACGGGAAACTGCCCGGCACGTTGCAGGTGGCCAACGCATGGAAGGACACGGAAGCGAAGCGGTGGCTTGCTGGATGCTCCATGGATTCCATCGAGCTGCCGTTCCACGGCATCGAACGCCAGCGTTTCAGTCTCTGCTAGTCAGAACCCAGCTCATCAGCCTTGGGGGGTGAGGGCCAGGAAGGAACTGCGCAGCCAATTGGGCTTCCACGCATTGGAAGAGCACGAAGAACTTGGCTGTCGAGGGGTTCGCGTGGCAAACATTGCAACAGGGCGTTTCTATCAAAATGGGGGGGGGAGTACGCCACCAACGCGGCTCTAAGGAATATGGTACAGGAGCTCAAAGCTCGGCGGCAAGCTGGGAAAGCGCGTCTTCAAAAGACATGGCTACCAGCTCCATCTGGATGCGCCGTTGCTCGAGCAGCAGGGCCACACGGGCGCTTTGACGATGAGTTGCATTGGCGGAGTTAGTCGTGGTCGGCGTACTTGGCTCGTTGTCGCAGCTGATAAAGCGCCGTGCGACGAAGGTTGCAGTTGATGGCTCGGTCTCTGGCTGATCTGCAGCCTTTGATGATCGTAATTTCGAGACTGTGTTGGCTCTGGTTGGTTCGCCGGACTTCGGTACTACCGGTGGCTTTTGTGGCGATGCCAGTAGGTCCTCTAGCGTCATGGCAGCCTTCGAAAGCTCTGCGGGATTGTCAGTTGGGTCATTGTCGATTGTTTGTGTGGCATCGGAGCGCATCTGCTGCTGGTGAGCGACACGTTGCTGGAGTTCCTGCTCCAGTTGCGCAACCTTCCGCTGCCACTTGGCTGCCTCCTGGAGTCGGACTGTGGTCACGCGCTGCTCAAGACTCTGAATCTGTTGCTGCTGGTCACGAACCAGCGTCTCGATCTCAATGGAGCCGTCGCGCTCGACATTCGTGAGCGGATCCCATCGCAGGTAGTAGCGAGACCAAAAGTGCAGCGCGCGTGGCAAGCTGCAAGGGATGAGCAACTCGTCAGCTTGTCCTGTTGCTTCTGGTCGACTGTTTTCGTCGCTTTCCGTGAACATCTCCACTTCGGAGACGTTGGGCATACTCTTTCCCCTAGTCAGAACCGTGGGTGTCATCGTTCGTGATGCGACAGGCGACAACGTCTGTCGTAGGCATTTGTTACCAATCATGTCGACAGTCGAGGAGATCGATGGTGGCGCTTCTCCGAATTGACTGAAGGCGTCCATTAGTGCAAGCTTCGACAGACTGGAGACGTCGACTTTCTGTGGGAACGAGAAACCGGAATCCAAATCGCGCACAATTTTGTGATACGCAGTCGGCTGCTCTGATAACAGGTCGTTGTCGTACGCATCTATGTCCAAGCCATCGTCACCGACAACGAGTTGACTCAGATTGTCTGTAATGCGTCGCTCTTGCTGCTGTAATGCGAGCTCCGAATGCATGGCATCGATAAATTCATCCAGTTCGGCCGTTTGATGTGGGTCGGACAAACGAGTGCCTTGGTGGGAGGGCGACCAGTCTACGCTGTTGGATGTATACGAGCTTGCTCGACTGTGACGGGCAGAGACGTCAGTGTGCCTCATCGCGATACCTTCTTTGTCTGTTTCTTCCGGTTCGATAGGAATGCGGTGTACCTCATGAGGAGGAATACCGTCATCCACTCCTCCCTCGCTGTTCAAGTCGGACATTGGCACTTCGAAGCACTGGCGCGTGGCTGTGACGCTGGCTTTCCATTTCTTGGGTGGGGCATCCACAGGATGGTAGAACGCATTACGAATGACGGCTGGGTCTAACGAGCTGAAGTACGTCCATAACGACACTGTCGGGTGCTTGGCTTCTTCTTCGACGCGTTGCTTCTCTGAATCGAACAGGAACGTCCCAAAGCGGCACGAATACAGATGATCAAGCATCAAGATGAGAAAGCGCTCGTTGAATTCAAACGCACATGGGAACTGCTGCTGCAGCTGCCACACACACTCCACAAATTGAAGGAACACTGGTGAGATCTCGGACGAAGCATTGCTGAGGCCATGGCCTGTGCGCTCACGGAACTTGTGGCCAAAGCTACACCATTCTTTCTCGATGAGAATCTCGAACCCTTGAATCGTGCGGTAGTATGGATCCATCATGATCTGAGCTAGAGCCGACAGCTGCGATGTACGATCCCAGCCATCGCTGCAGTGAATCAGCACGCTTGATTTTTGAACTTTGATGATCCGGACAATCTCGGCCGCTGAGTCGAGAATACGCGAAATGTGCTCCAGCCATCGCGTCGAAGCCAGTTGCTCCAGCCATCTATCATTGTTGGTCGTACTGATGCACAAATCCAGCAGTTTGTTGTAGCTCTTCCGCATGGCGTGGATGTTTTCAATTCCCATGAAGATGAGTTTGCACTCGGTCAACACCAGCGATTCCACTGGTAGCACTCCTGACTCGACTGGTGATGAACCCAACGTTGGTGCTTCTGACATGACGCTGCCGACACTTTCCGGTGCAGGAGGCACGCCGACTTGGGCTTCTAGCTCTGCAGACGGACACGCAGCCGCTGCCGCAGCGGCAGCAGCCTGCTCGGATGCCAGCATGTCAGCGTACTTAAGCGATGCCGTCGCGTGACGCGTTTCATAATGTGCAGTGAGCTCGTATCCTGCCCTGCCCACAGTCTTCTGTGCCACAGCGTTCTTCCACGGGCGGGCATCGATGATCACGAGCTTGGAGGACGATGGATTGCTCGCGGCGATGGCTTGAATCAAGAACACATCCTTGTCACACTGCTTCTGTCCAAGTCCAACCAAAGGCTGGCTGCTACGGCAGAGAACGGCGCCAGTGCGCACATCTCGCCACGAAAGTGCTGGAATGCGGCCCTTGGATCGGAACGTGGCAGCAGTCTGGAGCACGTTATCAGAAACACTAGCAGGCACGCCGAGCAGCGCTGGATATGTCGCACTGAGCTCGTATTTCTCATTAGCCGTGCTGATGCGCCACCGATTGGAGGACGAGATACCCATGCGGAAAAACTCGGCCACTGGATTGTACAACCGCCAGCCGTCGACGGCTCCTTCAAACGATTCCATCGAGAACTTGGCGAACTCCTCGATCGGACCAGCAGGCTCACCAAAGGCGTGTTGGCGAATGACGTTGAAGGTGCGATCGAATTGACTGAAAGTTTGCTTGGACACCAATCCATCGAACACAAACTGAACGCGACGAAAGTCCTTGCACACGAGGTCGATGACTCCGCTGTCGGTCTCGACTGTCTCTTTCTTCTTGGCGCGTTCGACCGAGACGATGTTGATTGCCTGGTACGCGTTCACAGGGTCGCTTCGGTGATCGCTCTGGTATGGCAGCTCGTCTTCCTTCACATCGGTGGTTGGATTGACGCTCCAATCGATCGTCGAGACGCGGTCCACGCTGCCGATTTCGCTCTGGTCGTCGCTGACCCGAGTGACGTTGTCGTTCATCACTGGGTTAAACACGAGGCGATAATTGGTCACATACAGCGTTCCCACGTGCTCAAGGTTCTCCATCAGTCGAAGTCGCACATTTTCACTGCGTACCAACACGATCTCGCCCGGCAGCGTGCGGACGCACACGTCGGCGCCAGACTTCGCGCCGCTCTCACTTCCCTCGCGTTCGTGGTCGTCGTACAAATAGCCCAAATGCTTGGTGAGCATGCCATTGCCAGAAGGGGCACCGACATGCAGGTCGTCGATAGTTCGGCTGCGCAGATACAGTTGATGTTGCTGCAGGCCCTGGCCGTTGCCATGGCTGGCACCAGCAGACGTCGGGCCCTGCTGACGCAACTGCGCCGGCAGACTGCCTCGGTATTGAGCCTTGTTTGGGTCTTGCTGCTGGGCCAAGTACCGTCGCTGCTGCCGCTCTTCGACCATGCGCGCGTGCGCTTTCTTGGCAGCACCACAGCATTTATCACAGACACGCACGGGCGTGAAGAAGCCGGCTGAGACCAGCGGCAGGCGCGACGACGAGCACGCATCACAGAACACGTTGCCGCAGCGTCGGCAGTGGTGGCGTCGCAACACGAGCGAGAAGTACGCCTGGCACTGGTAGCATTTCTCCACGAGATTGTCTGGGACCCACGCGACACTCTTACGCCGATGCGCCACCGTGGGCTCCATCGGGTGGCGCAGGCGCGCCGCCACGGCCGCAGGCACCACTGGAGACAGCGTCATACTGGAGCTAAGCGACGCCTTGCGCGCCTTGGGCGGCGGAATGAGCAGCGATTGCGTCACTCCAGGCGGCAGGCCTGAAGGCACTGGCGGCGGCGTTTTCGTGCCGTCGGACGCCGCACGACCCGAATCGCTGGAGCCCGTGAGGCGCCGGAACATGGTCACTTCCCTGCCTGCCTACCTGGGCTCTACGTCGTCGCGGTCGTCTTGCGCTGCCGACTCACGCGCGTCCACCGTCGCCGTCGCCGTCGCCGTCGCGCCTTCGGTCGTCGCCGTCGTCGATGACGATGGATGCGAAGTGATGGAGTTGAACTGCCAGAGAGAATAATGAATGCCCTACCCGCACCTATTTGCAGCCAATCCAAGACTCGTAAAATATTTTTGACCAATCATCTCCCTCCCACGTTTGATTGAAATAGGACACTCTCGGCCTATTGTCGACCGGTTCCAAACCCATTGGCCATACCGATATCTGATTGGACAAAACGAGTGGTACACACTTTTCAGCCAATCACGCGATGTGATCCATTTGGCCTTGTATTGAGGAGGCGTAAGGTGCCACGGCCACCATCTTGACGGCGCCGTGGATATGACAGTTGGGCACATGCGCGCTCAGGGCGGTGGCGTGGGGACAGGTTGCTCACTTGTTCAATCGCTTGCAGCGCGGCCTCCGCGACCCATTGAACCAACGCCACAGCATCAGCCGTATCACAGATGCGTCGTCGACCGCGCGGTCACTCACTGACGGTCGATGATGACGTCGGTGTCCATGAGCACCCCAGCGCCTTCGTAAGCATTTCGCCGATCGGCTCCAGCCGGGGCCTGCGCAGCCCACAGCAGCCCATGCCGCTCTCGTCCTTTCTCGCTGCGCGGAGACAGCAGGAGCGCGCACGCTTGGATTCCATCGAGCGCGAAGCGACCGCCATCGACGACGACGGGACGCAAGACGACGCCGACTCGGACGACTGCAGTTCCACCACGAACGACGATGAATTGGACGCCAACGCACGCGCGCACCGCGTGTACGAGCGTGCGCGTCGTTCGCTGTCGCCGAGATCGGCGGTGTCGTCGAAAGCGCTGTCGAATTTGGCGCTGGATGATGAAGAAATGATGGAAATGAATGCCCGCGAGCAAGAGTTGCTGGTGAACATCCAGGAATTGCAGCGTCAGCTATCGATGGTGCAGATCCAGACAGAGAAGCCCCAGGAAGAAATCGTGCCGCCCATGGTGGATGCGCGTCATCGCCTGATCATGGTGTCAAACCGCCTACCGATCTCGTTCCAGCGCAATGAAGCTACGGGCGAGTGGAGTTTCTCGATGAGTTCGGGCGGCCTAGTTACAGCCTTAAACGGTATCCGTGACGAAGTTCCTTTTGTCTGGATCGGTTGGCTTGGTGAAGAAATCGCACACGAAGATCAAAACAAAGTTCGTGAGAAGCTGGCGCAAGAGTTCAACTGCATCCCCGTATTTTTGTCCAAGGAAGTGGCGTCACGCTATTACAATGATTTTAGCAACGACATCTTGTGGCCGATCTTCCATTACGTGCCGTTGCCACTGTTCCGTGCTGGCAGCGAGAAGAAATTCGACTTTCGGCTGTGGGACGCTTACAAACTCGCGAACAAGCGCTTTGCCCAGGCTGTGAGCCAGGTTTACCGCGAAGGCGACTTCGTGTGGGTCCATGACTATCACCTGATGATGCTACCATCACTGCTGCGCAAGCGCCATCCACGTTGCAAGATTGGATGGTTCCTCCACACACCGTTTCCGTCGTCGGAGATGTACCGGATGATGCCTGTCGGCACGCAGATTTTGGAAGGTTTGCTAGGTGCCGACCTCTTGGGCTTCCACACGTATGACTACGCCCGCCACTTCCTTTCAGCATGTTCGCGGTTACCAGGAGCATCGTCGTCGCCCAAGGGCATCGACTGGGAAGATCACTTCTCTGCCGTGGGTGTGTATCCTATCGGCATTGACCCAGAACACTTCGAAGAAATTCTGGAGATGGAGGTCACGCAGAATCGAATCAAGGAGCTGAGCAAGACATTCGCGGGTCGCAAGATCATCATTGGTGTTGATCGAATGGATTACATCAAGGGTATTCCGCACAAGTTGTTGGCCATGGAGCGGTTCTTGTCGATGTTTCCCGAGAGGCGTGAAGAGGTGATCCTTGTGCAGATTGCGGTGCCGTCGCGCACAGGTGTCCAGGAGTATCAGCACTTGGCAGCTAGTGTGAACGAGATGGTTGGGCGCATCAATGGACGGTACGGCACGCTCGAGCACTCGCCTGTGCACTACATACATCGCTCTGTCACTCCGCATGAGCTAGTGGCGCTGTACAACATTGCCGATGTGTGTCTAGTGACCTCTATTCGCGACGGCATGAACCTCGTCAGCCACGAGTACGTCATGTGCCAGAGTCGGCCGTGTGAACTTCGTCGGGAAGGACCAGGTGTGCTCATATTGAGTGAGTTTGCGGGCAGTGCGCAGTCGCTTTCAGGCGCGATCCGCATCAACCCGTGGAATACGAGCGATATGGCTACAGCTCTGGACTATGCCTTGAATCTGCCATTAATGGAGCGCGAATATCGCCAAACGAACCTCTATCGCTACGTCAAGACACACACAGCAAGTTTTTGGGGCAAGAGCTTCCTCGGAGACCTCGAGTATGCGGTGTCCAGGCCATCGTCAGCCAAGAAGTTGATTAAGCTCCCAGGCCTGGACTTGATCAACGCGTACTCCCGCAGCAGGAAGCGCTTGATCGTGCTCGACTACGAGGGTACATTGCTGGACGAAGCACATCAGCGATCAACCATTGCTCCACCAAAGCCTTTCGTCAAACGCATTATCGAAGGTCTCTGTGCGGACAAGAAGAACACGGTGTTGCTGGTGAGCGGTCACGAGCGGGGCGTGATCAGTAGCTGGCTCAACGACAAGCGCATTGGCGTGGTGGCCGAGTCAGGCTACTTCTACAGGCTGCCGAACGACGACGAATGGCAGATGATCACAGAAGACGACGACCCGTCGTGGAAGAAGGTGGTGCGTCCGATCATGCAATATTTCACCGAGAGAACACCAGGCAGTTTGATTGAGGCCAAGGAAAGTTCACTCACGTGGCATTACGGTGAGACCGACCCAATATTCGGACCAATGCAAGCACGCGACATGCAGATCAACCTGGAGGACGTGCTGTGCAACCTGCCGCTGGAAGTGATCCAGGGCACGAACCGCGTCGAAGTGCGATTGCAAGGCATTACCAAGACTGTGATCATTGAGGAGATCCTCGAGAAACTCGAGACGCCCGAGTCTGCGATCCAGCAGGGCACCAAGAACGGAGCCAATGGGTCAAGTCAGAAGGAGCCGCAGTTGGTCGACTTTGTGTTTTGTGCAGGCAACGGCATGGAGGACGAAGACATTTTTACATTTTTCAAGGACATCCAGGAGGCTGCGAAGAAAGACGAGCCCTCGGCTGTGGCGTCCACGAAAGTTTCGGCCGCTGCATCCGGACGCCCAACCACACCTAGCGCTCCAGCGTCAACCAGCGTGCCGCCACCGATGCCGTACTCGATCCACCCAATAGTGGCATCATCGGCCGTGGCGGATTATCCGGCGCTGTCGAAACGCGCCAGCGTGTTCACCTGCCACATCGGGGCCAACAAGACAGACGTACGTGCCCACTTGTTTCGGTTGGAAGCACTCATCCCGTTTCTCACCATCCTATTGCCCGTCGTGCGATTGTGTTGCTATGCACAGGCCATGTACTACCTGGAGCGTCCTTCGGAGCTCGTGCGAGTGCTCAGATGTGCGTAAATTGCTTGTGATTGCCTGATGCCCTCACAAGATCCACACGCACTGACAGTTGGCTCTGTTGGCGTCATGCAGCTCTGGCTGCGCACAGCCGCGAAGGTTTCGTCAGCCACGAAGAGCCACTCCCGCCATCCACCACGCTGGCGCCACCTCCACAGGCATCGCCCTCCCCAGCTGCTGTCTCTGACGCCTCCTCTTCCACCACCACAGCCATGCCTTGATCATCGATGACCAGCTTGCTCTCTCTTCTGGATTCCATTTGCGGTCGCTGCGCCATGTGGCTGAGGCTGAGCCCATGATGGCACCCGCACCCGCCGTCAAACCACCCCAGTCTGTCCTGGGCCGTGTGTGCCCAAAATATCGACAGCCCCCACACCTGTCCGACCCAGTGACCCAATCACCAGCGCAGGGATTAGGGGAAGTAAATATCCTTCTGGGAGGAACATGTCCCGCAATCATCAACGCCAGCTCTTGAATCATCTTTCGCAGGTCGTTGGTAGAGGTTTCCCACGCTCGTAGGACTGCTAGAGACTGTGGATTATGCGTTTCCGCAGGCTCTTCCTGGAGCCGGCAAGCCCAGCTGGACGCGTGCCTTCTGTCTCGCCTCTGCCAATGGCGATCAACAATCGCTCGACCGAGCACGGAAAGCGGGTGATTGAGCATTTCCAGTTGTGCTGCCTGTGCCCCAGATCCATCGGAATATCTGTGTGAACTACCAACAACCATGTGCCCGCTGCGCTACATCCTACTGCTGCTGTCCCTGTTGGTGGCCATGATTGGGCTCTCGCAAGCCATGGCGGAAGGTGAAGGTTCGCCGGTTCTCACTCACGAAGAAGACGAAGACGAGAAAAAGTCGAAGCCGCGTCAGTCGACCATGCGCACGCTTGTAGATATGCTCAACGGAAAATATTTATATGACGCGTACAAGGCGAGCCGCATGCAGATCAAGGCGGAATAAGCAAGCACACGGACGCAATCGCGCACAAGCTCTTGGCATCCAGCGCATTTGGCGTTGTCTAGCAGTCAAGTGCTTTCAAGTGATGCGGTCACGACTAGGGAAGAGATCTCGCATGGAGTGGAGATCAAAGGACCACAGGGCGTGCCACAGTGAAGTGCTCGCGATGGGCGCCCTCCGTCAAGTCGTGTTGCGACCGATTTGTGTGTGTACTATAGAAGAGTGTCGTCTATCGTCTCAATTATATAATCACATCTTCTCAACGCTTCAATGCGCTTCGTTTCTCCATATCGTTCGCTTCATTCTCTACGTATCTACAATCCCTTCTTCCATAGTCAAACCTCCTCTAGCTTGGTCGCTGGCACACGTTGCCCGAGTTGATGACGAGAGGTTCGTTCGCCGACTTCTCCGTGAGTGGCACCAGCTCTTCGTCCTTGCGCATGTGCGAGCGCTGCGGATCCGTGAGCGTCACTTCGTAGCGCACGTCCTCGCAGCCTTCCTTCTGGCGCCCCTGCACGATGTTGTGCAGCAGCATGCTCTCGGCGTCATCCACGCTCTTGAGCAGCTCCTTGATCGTCTCGGCGTCCTGCACTTCGCGGTTCGCACCAAAATTCTCACGCAGCGCCAATCGTGCCTGCTGGATCGCGTAGTCATCCCCACGGAACGCCGTGCGGCTCGCCAGCAGCAAGCGGCGGTAGCCACCCAGCACCTGTGCTCGCAGACTCATGCTTATCGATGGTGGTTCACCTGACCGGGTCTGGTTGTGACATCGCCCAACGACTGGGTCACCACCAACAAGGTGGTGGCGGTCACTGTCTTCCCTTTGTTTAATGACTTTTGTGTTAATGACCATTGGTGGTCACATGGACTTATTCCGTGACATCATTCGCTGGATCGCCCGACGAAGCACAAGCTCGCTCACGTGGTCATCGAACGGCAAGGAGCTACCAGTAAAGCATTTGCAGTATGAGCGCGCTGTTGACGGGATTGGGCGTGGATACGCGAGTGGCGGCGGCCGTGGCCGTCGTGGTGCTGTCGTCCGCGGTGGTCGTGGTGCTGGGGCTGCTCAAGCCACGCTCGACTAAGCTCGTGACGCTGCAACCTCCAGCGACGGAAGGCGGGAGCCCGCCGACCGTGCACTTGCCGCTCGTGGAGAAGGAGAGCATCTCGCACGACACGCGCCGCTTCCGCTTCGCGCTGCCAAGCGAGAAGCACGTGCTCGGCCTGCCGGTGGGCCAGCACATCTCGCTGCGCTTCACCGACAGCGACGGCAAGCTGTGCATGCGCTCGTACACGCCCGTGAGCTCGGACGACGCGCTCGGCTACGTCGACCTGGTCGTCAAGGTCTACTTCAAGAACGTGCACCCGAAGTTCCCAGATGGCGGCAAGATGTCCCAGGTAAAGTGATGATGGTGATCATGTTGGTTGCGTGCGGAATGGACGGTGACCAACGACGTGTGATGCTGTGCAGCACTTGGACAGCCTCAAGATTGGCGACACCATTGAAGTGTCGGGACCAAAGGGCAAGCTGACGTACGTGGGCAAGGGCGAGATCCACATCAAGCACCGCGCGCGTGATCCAGCGCCTGAAATCCGCCACGCCAAGAAGGTGGCCATGATCGCTGGTGGCACTGGCATCACGCCAATGCTGCAAGTGATCCGTCGCGCGCTCAAGGACGAAAAGTAAGGACCAATGCGCTGTGAGATGAGTGGTTTGCATTGCGACTTACGGTGCTGGCGACGGTGATGTGTAGTGACAAGACCGAGTTCTACCTGCTGGTTGCCAACCAGACCGAAAAGGACATTCTGCTCCGAGAAGAACTCGACGCCATGGCCGCCAACCACGACAACGTGCACGTGTGGTACACGATCGACCGTGCTGAGGAAGGCTGGAAGTACTCGGTCGGCTATGTTACGGCGGACATGATCAAGGAGCACCTGCCAGCCGCTGGTCCAGACGTGCAAGTGTTCATGTGCGGTCCTCCACCGATGCTCAAGTTCGCGGTGCTCCCTGCGCTCGAGCAGTTGGGCTTCACGCCCAACATGCATTTCAGCTTTTAATGTTGTCACGCCATTTGATGTAGCGGTGACATTCCAACCACTATCGCATTGGAAGCACGAAAACAACGACAAAGAATAGAGCGGACGTGAAAGAACAACAGCACGATGCGTTATTTCCGTTTGGGGGAGATAAGACGTTGCGAGCGGCCGTTGTCTGCCGGTGCGTTGACGCCACCACCAAGGCCGCTGTCCTCATCCGAATCCTCATTCAGGTTGTCTTTGACTTTCTTCTTCATCACACGTTTCTTCTTCTTGTCCTGTGCGGTGATGAATTGGTAGGAGGCCTTCTTCACGCGATCGCGACTCAGTGCTTCCTCTGGATCGTCCAGCGTGAGCCCACCCATGCCACTGTCGTCGTTCTCCATGTCTTCAGGCGATACACCGTTGCCTGTGAAATGCACACGCTGGTTGTAAGGACGAGAACGGATCATGTCTTCGTCTTGAATCTCAGGAGTTGGCGCACTGTTCTTGGCGGCAAGTGCACCAGCGATTGTCTTTCGCAGCATGGCTGACGATGACGAGCCACTGTTGGTGGCAGCCAGCTTGATCTGGTTCAGCAGCCGCGCGAGCGTCATCTCGCCTTCCTGTAAGGCGTCGACAATTGTTTCATCAGTTACAACGATCACTTGGTCATCCTCGCGCACGGACTCGAGCTTGTCCACGAGATGCTCGACGCCAGCCTTGACACTAATGAGCACTTTAGCAAGCCGCTCGTACTTGAGTTTGGCGCGTTCGAGCTTGGCAGTCGCCAGCACCAGGTTTTGTTCGTGATCGTCCACCATCTTTCGGCGATGACCACCACCGGATCCACTGTACTTAAGCTCCTCGACTCGTGCCTTAAGACCAGCGTGCTCGGACTGCAGATGCTCAAGTCTCTGCTGGTTTTCCTTGGACAAATTGATCAAGTTGTCTGTTGTGCTTTCCTGGCTAACGATCTTCTGAATCACTTCATTGACGTCACTCACACCTGTCGCTTCCTTAATCTTTCGGAAAGCGCTTTCAAAGATATCGATCTTGCTGCGATGCTCTTTCTTCTCCTCAATCGCGGCTCCTTGTTGCATCACTGTCATTGCCAACGATGCCTTCAGAACCTTCTCCTCTTCCTGGTTGAGATCTCCAGCTTCCTTTGCAACCATATCCCCCTTTTGCTTCTCGCGGCGATCAAGTTTTGTGTTCATTTCTTGGCGGATCTTGACGTACTTGTATTTCTCATCGTACTCCTTCTCTCGTCGTCGTTTTTCTTCGGCATATTGTGCGTGCGCTTTTTCGAGCTCTTGGAGTATCATCTCGCGTGCATGCGTGGCATCAGAGGAGAGGAGAACCAGTTCCTCGTAGTCGTGTTGCTTTGCAGCTAAGGCTCGCTCTATTGCTGCCAACTGGTTGTCAAAGCCGATTCGCTCCTCTTTCAACCTTTTCACGATCTGTTCGTACGTCTTCCGAATGCTCTGCGCTTCATTGTATTTAATCATTGCTTTGTCCAGTCGGTTTTCCAGCATACGAATTTTCCGCGTCTCGGGCGTGTCCTCGAGACTTGGTTTCTTCGATTCCAGCTCCAAATCTTTTACCTCGTCCTTCAGTTCTTCCAGCAAAGCTGTCTGAGATTGCACTTTGTGTCGAAGATCGTCATGATTCTTTCGTGCTCTGTTCACTTGCGCAACAACTGTGGCCAATTCATCATTCATTTCTCCCACCACAGTTGCTCCGGCATTGAGCAATGTGGCATTTGCAGCAGACATTCCATGCGTAGGTGCGGAACTTGCCCGTCGCATGTCGGCCAGTTGCTTTCGAAGCTCGCGGTTCTCATTCTTGAGTTGCTTGATGAAGTCTTTGTTGGTTTCCTTGCTTGCTTCAAGCAAATCAACGTTGCTCTTGCGATCAACCTCTGTTGATGAAGCATCACGATCAGCGCCTACTCACTCAACTTGCGACTTGCATCACTTACGTAATAGCCGCATGCGCTCGCGCAGGTCCCCAACCTGCTCGTCCATGCGGGAGTCATACTCCTGCTCCATGCGCTTCAGCGCATTATCATGTCGAGCCTGCATGATGGTTCATGCAGTGATCACGCCACTACCCATACAATCGCGCTCTTTGTTGCTGCAATGCCTGTTGGCGAAGGCGCTGTCGCCCTATTTTTGAGGCATCGACGCTGCGAAGAAACCACCGCCACAGCGGGATGATGCAAACGCCGTTCGAAGGGACAAGAAGACATAGTTGATAGTATACCGTGCGAATATGTGAAGCTATCGTGCATGACATGCATCACGTGCAAAACTTGACAGCACCAGAACGACATTCACCACCAAGTGTTTGCGTCGTGATTAGTCACAGCGCAGATATCGAAGGTGAGGCAGATTATCTGCGACCACAACCAATCAGTAGAATATCTTGATTAAAACGACGTGCACTTATACCTTTCAATCCATCAATGTGACGTTGGGAGAGGTCAAGGCCGTATACGCTTAAGCTTTCAAGTTCTTTAAGACCTGTATCTCATTCAGTTAGAGACTCCACCACCCATGGTTTATCACCTCACTCACCGTGCAGGTGCCGCAAAGCAGCGGCGGAGATACCAGTATTCGATAAGTTAAGGTGTCGAAGGTGCTTTAGGGACCGCATAAAGCACAAGGCATTGGCCCGAATGTTCCTGGTAGAAAAATGTCAGTGTGATAAGGCTCAAGAAAGTCGCAGCAGCAAAGAAACTGACCTGTTTTGACTGATGTTGAGTGAAGTGAGAGTTGATAATTTGCAAATCATCTCAACTCCTCGATCTCCAATGGTACCGCCACAAATATCAAGTTCCTTCAGTCGACGGAGTGGAACAAGATGGAGCAGGCCACTGTCGGTAACACTATTCATTCGGTTAGATCCACTCAGCCGACAGTTATCGATTTCCACATACTTGGCCCCGAACAGATCGAGTCGCTCGAGGTTTGGCAAGAACGACAGGTGTGCGAGCGAGCGGTTTGTGATTTCTGGTGTGTCCAATTTCAACACTTCAAGGTCTTTCAGCTGTCCCAATGCTTCTGTCCCTCGGTCAGTCACGTCAGTGTTTGAGAGATCGAGATACTTCAAGCGAGTGGCGTTCTTGCAGATGTCCGTCAGGTTCGAATCTGATAGACACGTTTCAGCAACTTCAAGCCTTTCGAGATTTTGAAGTCGACGAATGTAGTCAAACCCCCTGGACATCTGACGTTAGTTTTGTGAACAATCTAGCGATGAACAGGACCAACCTTTTCAGAAGTCGGCATGAGGAAACATTGAGATGTTGCAGATCTGGCATATGCTGGAAGACATCAGCGTCGGACTCGCAGAATGCTGTTCTCGCAAGCAGTAAAACTGTCATTTTCGTCCACGTCTTCGGAAGCGAGTGAAGATTCACACAGTGACACGCGTCGAAGTATTCTAAGTTGTGCAGGCTGCCCAAATCTTCCAGTCCGTCTTCTCCGACATCAGCGCAGCCTCGAATTATAAGCTCCTTCAGCGTCGTAAAGTACTTGATATGCAGTAATCCCGTGTGGCTATCACAAAAATCACGTTAGTATGGCTAAAAAATCAGCTCCGCTGTTGAGCAACATGTACACACGTGATATGGCAGTACGAGATATCAAGTGCCTCGAGGCGCTGGAAGCACCTGGCAAGATCATCAAGAGTCTCGTCGTCCACTTCATTGCAACGCGCAAGCGATAGCCGTCGAAGATCTTGAAGGTTTGCCAACTGCGTGATGCATTTTGAGGTCACGCCACAGCCACCCTACAGCAATTATCAAGCCGATAAGAACCAGTGTGTGCATGGGTTCCCTTGAACATGCGTGGAACTCACCAGATCAAGCGACTGCAGCCTCGCAAGATGTGACAGTGACTGCAAGCTGAAGTCATCGACATTCACACATCCAGAGACGTTCAACTCCACAAGATTACTCGACGATCGCAACATGGTGAGAGCTCTTCGGTGCAAGCCTGAGCACCCCTGGAATGTTGCAATGCGAAGACGCGGAAGCCTCTTCACGCGCTGCCATTCATCAGATCCGAGCCGTATCAAATTTGGGCAGTTGGAGACATCGATGCTGACAAGGTGCTCCAGTGATTCTTCATCAATCCCATCGAACCACGAATCATCCAGCTCCATCATGCCATGAAGTCTCCACTCGTTCAGCAGGCATTGCGAAAGAAATTGGAACTGCGCCTTTCCGAGCAGTTCGTTCTCTTTAAGCCATTGCATCATGTGGCCGGCAAGTTCTGGTGGAATCACCTCACACTGTGCCTGGACACGACGAATGACCGCATCGTACTCGACAACGTCTTCATCAAGTAAGCGGCTGCAGAGCTTCCGAACGCAGTATTCTACCAATGTCAACGGCATGTACGTGTCATGCGGCGTCTTGCGCCAGTGCTCGCCGATGAGAGCGTTTCCGGGCATTCTGGGACGGATCTGGGCGGCGTTTAAGCATCGCTTGGACGTGGCTGGCCCACTGCGCCCCATTTTGCTGAGGAACGGGAATGGGAAGGACACGTAGCTGGCCAACGGGTGCGTCATCGCGTACGGTAACGAAGGCGAATGAAGCGTCTGGAACTGGCTGCTGGAGCTGGAGAGCACTGGCTGTGTCTGGCTGAAGCGAAGCAGGTCGTCGTCGAAAGCGGCTTGGCAGCGGCAGCACGCAGCGCCCATGTGGGCCACTTCCGCGCCGTTCGAGTGTCACGCGCTTCTGCGTGCTGAAGCGTCGCCAAAGGCAACACGAAGAATTGACAGGCAACCGAAAGCAAACGGCGTTGTAAACCAATTCCGGCAACATCTACGTGTAAATTACGAGGTGGTTCCTAGCAATCGACATGGCAGCATCCACACGACAGTTGAATACTTTCAAGAAAACTACACCAAAGATACGAGGAAGCCTGTCGTTCTGTGCATGTTGAACCAGCATCGCGTGAGTGATTGTCGAACGGCGTGTGCAGGCTGCTGCCACCACACACGCACATTCCCTTTGGTAATTATCACGATCAGATATGACAGGTGAACGCAGGTCTCTGGTGTTGAAGTGGTCGGTCGCTTCATGTCTTTGCCGAAGCGAAGGCGCACCGACGACACATCGAACAACAACACGGAACGAGCACCAAGGCAAGGCCAGCAACAGCAGCAGCTACGTAGTCGAAGATGGTGGTGACCGGTGGCAGCGTGCCGCATGCGCACATTCCCGTGGCCACGGTGTTTGGCTACGGAGCGCTTCCGCTCGAAGAGGTGGAAGCGCACTCCCGCGCGGTCGAGAACATGACGCAGGACTTCATCCGCGTCGAGTTCGCGTGGGGACATGCTTTCTTGCACGCGCATGAAGTGGACACTGCGCCCAAATTCACGTTCTACGCGATCTCGAAGACGGAGCGCATCAAGTTCCTGCTTCCGTTTCCGTTGACCGGGCTCGGATCGGAAATGATGGTTGCCGTGAAGGAGAAACTCGCGCTGGATGACAACGTGGCACTGACGTTGGTGCAGACAGACTCGATCAATCGTCACGAAATTAAACCAGATATGCGAATCAGCGAGTGCACCATTGGCGCCGGCGCGCAGCATCCAATCCTCGTGCTGCAGACACCGCTGGTGCGCTTTGATTCATGCCAGTGTTCTTCTGTATTGGTGCCATTCGACGGAAACACAAGTATCACGCACACGGGAATCGGCTACGGCTCTGTGTTTGGGAACCTTGAAGTACATTGCGGTGTGAAGTATTGGGAAGTGGAGCTGCTGACGACAGCAGGTGGCGATGGCGTTTTCCTCGGCGTTGCAAGTCCCGAGTTTTCGCTGGATAGCACCACTGTCATGAGTCGCAATAGCTATTGGGGATTCTCCTGCGCGACCGGCCACCGAGTACACGAAATCATCGACATTTATTCGCAACCATGCAGCGACGGCGACGTGTTCGGCGTGCTGTTGGACATGAACCACGGCAGACTCAGCTTCTATCGGAATGGGCGGTATCTCGGCATCGCATTCCGCGAAATCCCAGCCAAGCGTCTGCACCCAGTGTTCACATTGACGCATACCGGCCAAAAGCTGCATCTCTTGTCCACGTCCACTCCACCGCTATCGTAATGTATCGTGCGTTTACTATCGTGTGTCACCCACTCTCGTCCTATGTCCGACTATACGTCGACGACAATTTCGCATACCGAGACAAAGTGGAGAGCCCACATGCAACGCGCTAATATTTGCAGTCGCCGCCGACACCATGCGACCTCATTCAACACCCATCGATGCCCAGGCCTCTGGGCCACGTGCCATCGCATTTCCCGCACGGGTCGGGCCACGACCGTTGTCCGTCGGTGCAATCACCGCACGCCCCATAATCACAGTCAGGGTCGGACAGGCTGGGCGGCGATTGGTGCGAAAAGAGGCTTTTCGACCAATCAAGCACATTCCTTTTCCACGAGTTTGCAATCATGCCATATGATTGGTCAATTCTGTGCATGTGTTGTATTTCGCGGAATAAAACCTCGCATGCCGTTGGCAGAGGCAGGCGCAATGGGATCTCTTCCACGACGCTCATCTGGGTATTGGACGGCCGACCGATGCTGAGTGCGATCCAAAGACAGTTCTCGATTTGCTGTGCACGATCAGCGAGCACCAGCATCCGAGCCAGTAGCACCCACACACAGCAAGCAATGGCGTCCAACCAAGCCGACAACAACACGCACCCAGGAGAGAGCGTCGCGACCTTCGCGGCTGGCTGCTTCTGGGGCGTGGAGCTCGCCTTCCAGCGTCTCCATGGCGTGCTCGACACTGCGGTTGGCTACACCAACGGCCACACCAAGAACCCAACGTACAAGCAGGTGTGCACGGGCGCAACTGGACATGCGGAAGCCATCCGCATCAAGTACGACGCCTCGCAGGTGTCGTACCAGGATCTGCTCAAGACGTTCTGGAAGATCCATGACCCGACCACGATGAACCGTCAGAAGAACGATGTTGGCACGCAATACCGCTCGGGTATCTATTACCACAACGAGGACCAGCGCAAGGAGGCTCTGGCATCGAAGGAAGAGCACCAGAAGGAGCTGTCGAAGCCAATTGTCACTGAAATCGAGGAGGCTCAGGAGTTCTGGAAGGCCGAAGAGTACCATCAGCAGTACCTGCAGAAAGGTGGTCAGTGCTCGGACAAGGGCTGTGCTACCCCAATCCGCTGCTACGGCTAAGTCGACGCAACGCAAGGTATGACATGTGCCCTCCCGTATAGATGGCAATGCACTGCTCATCCCTAGTATATCTTTATGAGGACATCGCGTTTGATAATCGAAATTTTCTTTTGTGATTCACTGCTAATCTTTAATCTTGTCCACCAAGCGTTGAAAGCCACGAATAGTGGCTCGCTTCCCGGCGGAGACGACGCGTTCCGATAGTTTGTCTTCCTGCCACCCTTTCCAGATGCCATATTGCATCACTTGAGCGTGCTTCTGACGCGCCTCCAACTTTGCCAAGCGCTGGAATAGCAACGTCATATGGGAAGCACTAAATGTGGACAGCATCGGTTTCATGCCACGACAACAAACCACGCGAATTCAGACTTCATCGCTTACCTGCCGTTGTCATATTTCTCCATCGTTTCCACGATTGCTTCGCCATAGCCGCGCCCCACAATTTCTTCACCAAGGTCCTTCCCAAATGGAGGCTGTAAATGCACACGCAAGAACAAACTCAGCTCATCAGAATGACACCAAGCACTGTCATGGGGAAATCGCAGCCTACTCTTCGCATTGAGATGGCGCACGTTGCGACCGATTCATCCGATGTCTGGTCAGCGTTCATCCTGAAACTGTGATAAGTCCCTTGCGCTTGTCGCTCACCATGTCCAAGTTGTGCGTAGGTAACCTACCGATGGAGCAACCGCAGCGTCACGTAGCGGTGCGACGAGACGAAGTTCGCCCAAACCCACTCCTGCGAAGACTCGTCCACTTGCACGCCAAACGGTCGCACGGCCAGCGTGTGACTACCACCTTCAGGTGTGTACAGGTCCCTCGGTAGCGTGTCATTGAGAAGCCAACGTCGAGGAAACGGCGTGTGGTACACGTAGAAGATGCTCGGATCGTGCTCGCACTGCCGAATGATCCTTGCGCGCAGTTTCTTGTTCTGTGCAAAATACCAAGATGGGATCTCGTCGACGTGATTGAAGCGTTGGAACTGCGATGCATCATTCGAGAAACCCGACACATTCAGCCGTCCATTCTTTCGGCTTTCTAGATCGCCAACACCACGCAGCCTCAACTCACCACACCGCTATATCGCACGACGACAGCTGCAGAGCCAACCATCGTGACGATGCATCCAAGACGAAACAGCGACAGATTGGCGTCCGCGGCTTGGCGAACTGATGTCATTCGTCCCCCCCACACCGTCCGCCACGATTCATCCGGAGGAGGACCGTTCATCATCTCCTGCTGATCGCTGTCATCGCTGGAGACACGCGTTGCGCTGTATGGCAAGCGATCGTTTTCGTCAGCAGTACTATCATGCATTATCCCGATCTGCCAATCCCGTTCTCGACAAGTGATGTGATGCGTTGCATGTCACCGCACTCGCATTCTCGGAAGTCGTGCGTTGTGTTGCGCATCCGCAACATTGTGAATTTCTCTGAGTTGATCTATGTCATTGAATTTACAAATGGGTGTTTGGGTGGATGACTCACTGTTGTTGGTGGTTGAAGCCGCCGTTTTCGTCCTGGGCGTTCTTGTCAGCAGCGACGTCGAGCGATGGGTTCACACGGCGGAGCTCGTCCAGCGCAGCGTGGCCTTCCTCGCCCAGGCTGTTGCCGCCCATTTCGAGCGTCCGCAGCGACGGATGGCTGTGCAGCGCCGTAAACATCGTGACACTCAGTGGGCCATGCAGCTGACTTGCACCAACGTCGAACGTGACGATCGCCTTGTTGGCCACGAGCGCATCCAGCACAACTGGCAGCTGAGGGCCGATGGTGCTGTTGAACACGCGCAATTCTTTCAACGCGGTGGCTTGGAGCAGCTGGGCGACACCTTCATGCGTCAATCCATTCTTGCTGAGATCCAACGTTTCCAGGGTGGTGTTGGCGGCTGTAAGCGCCTTTGCGAGGCGGGCAGCACCGCTGTCGCCGCACTTGTTCTCGCCAAGACCCAGAATGGTTACACTGGTGTTGGCGCTGAGACCATCCGCGAGCGCAGTGCAGACAGCACCAGTCAGCAAGTTTTCCGACAGATCAACTTCCTGGAGAGTCTGGTTGAGCTTCAGGGCTGCCCCGAAGATATTGATCTGGGAGTCGGACAGCTTGCAGCTCTTGAACTGAAGCTTCTTCAACGACTTGTTCTTGGCTAATGCGTTGAAAAAGGCAGGCGACGCACTGCTGAAGTCGTTAAACGACAGCTGCAAGGACTCGAGCGAGCACGTTGGCATCTCAATCCACGCAGCCAAGTGATCCAGGGCGACACCAGAGATATCAGCGTCGGTCATCACGAGGTGTTGCAGCGGTGGCTGCGAGTTGCTCTTGAGTGCGCTCACAAGGACTTCAACTCCCGCATCCGTGATCTTGTTGCGCGACAGCGTCAGCGTTGCCAGCGCAGACTTGGAGCTCAGAATCGTCGCAATGGCCTGCGCACCCGCAAAACCGACGGACTTGTACTCCAGATCCCACACCTGAAGGTTCGAGTTGGCATTCTTGGCGATGCCTTCACTAAGAATGCGGACAGCATTGTCACCAAACGCGTCGTCCCCGACACACAAGTGCTTGAGTGCCGTATTCACAGCCAAACACTCAGCAAACGCCTGAAGCCCTTCTTCACCGATGCGATGCCCAGACAGGTACAGTTCTTCGAGCTGCGTGTTCGTGGCGATGGCCTGCGCCAAGCGCTTGGCATCTGCTTCTGTGATCTTGCGCGTGCTCAGCACATACAGGTTTTTGGAGGTGCTGGCCTTGCCCAGTCGCTCCAGCAGGTCATCGATTCCTTGGCGCTGTCCCCAAGCCATGGTTGTCACGTGCTTCGACGACGTTTGCAGCCACCGGATAGAATACTGGCCGCAGCGCTGTATTCGAAGCAATCACAATCGGGTGATACTGGCAGAACCCAGCAGTAACATTATTACTTGATCGCTTGATGCGGCGTCCGATTCACGGCGTTATTTTACGCGTGAACCCGTTGGGAGCCTGATTTCTGGCCATTTGGGTTGTGGGTGGGTGTTGGGTTTTTCGAGGTGCGCTTCCACATCGCTGTGTTTCATTGTTCATCTTGGAACCAGCACAGGCACAGGCACAGGCACAGCACAGCACAGCTCAGCTCAGCTCACCACACGACTCCAGGGCGTGATCGATCGACAACAAGACGGCCATGGGGTGCTTCGATTGTCTGTTCTGCTTCAAGGTGCGTGTGTGTATGGCACTGGATTCGCCATGCTGCGGATGTTGACGGAGGCTCTCTTTCCTGTCTGGCAGGGAAACCGCGACCCGGACAGCCCTGATCCAAAGCCCGTGGCTCCAGGCGCAGCCAAGGTGATCAAGGGCAAGGCGCCGCGCAAGGTCACGGACTCGTACACGCTGGGCAAGGTGATCGGCTCGGGATCGTACTCGGTCGTGCGCGCCAGCGAGCACAAGGCAACGAAGGAGAAGTTTGCCATCAAGTGCATTCAGCGCTCGCAGCTGACGGAAGAAGACGACGAAGCGATCATCATGGAGGTTAACATTCTCAAGCAGGTGAGATTTGTTGTATTTTCCCGGTAGTGCAGATGGGTATTGCGCCGGGTATTGATGTGGACGATGTTTTTTTTTCGTGCAGATGGACCACCCGAACATCATGAAGCTGCACGACTTTTTCACGGAGCCAGATTACTACTATCTGGTGACCGAGTTTGTGAGCGGTGGTGAGCTCTTCGACCGCATTGTGGAGAAGGAAAGCTACACAGAGAAGGAGGCGCGTGACCTGGTCAAGATCCTGCTCGGTGCCATCAAGTACTGCCACGACAAAGGCGTCGTGCACCGCGACCTGAAGCCAGAGAACCTGTTGCTCATGTCGAAGGACGACGATGCGTCCATTAAGTTGGCAGACTTTGGCTTTGCCAAGAAGGTGACGATGGACGACTCTGGTCTTGTCACCACGTGCGGCACGCCAGGCTACGTCGCCCCGGAAATCCTCGAAGGCGCGTCGTACGGCAAGCCTGTCGACATTTGGAGCATCGGCGTCATCACGTACATCCTGCTGTGCGGTTACCCACCATTCCACGACGATGCACAGGCCATTCTCTTCCGCAAGATCAAGCGTGGCAAGTTCCAGTTCGATTCGCCGTACTGGGATAACATCTCAAACGACGCGAAGGACTTTATCAAGAAGATGCTCGTGGTCAACCCGAAGGACCGTGCGCCTGTCGATGCTTTGATGGCCCACGCGTGGATCGTTGGCCAGGACGTGGCGACGGTGCCGCTGGAGATGACGATGAAGGAACTGCGTCGCTTCCACGCGCGCAAGCGCTTCAAGGCCGCCGTGCACTCGGTCCAGGCCACCATCAGTTTGGGTCGCATCCTCGGTGCCGCTGGCAGCACTCGTTCGTCTGCGACTCTCCAAGAAAACTCCTCCGCCAGCAACCCAAACAACAAGCTCTACGTGGAGGACAGCGAAGTGTCGCTGTAAGCCGTCGTTCGTGTGTACTACCTCCTCTCCGCTGCCGTTGCTGTGTCGACCTCGGCCTCGCACCATCCAGATGGCTTTACTTCCTGGCCCAGATCGGCCAGCACGACGCAGCGCATAAGTTAGTTATTAGACAGGCCATGTGATAGCTGAGGTCCATTGCTGACCGTCACTATCCGTCCGCGCCGAGTAAGATGCGAAAGGCATGATCTACTTCAGTTGTTTTGGTTAGTCTACGCTTGCTTGCAATGCTGGTGCCGTGGACGCAGAGCGTCGACCCAGTTGGTCCAGACACTACCAGTGTCGTACGGGTTGTATTGGACGTCTGCCTTGGAAAAGTTTTCTTCCGTGTTGAGCACCGCGTCCGGCGAGAAGAGACCGCCCCAGGACGAGTCCAGCAGCTTCTTCCGAGCACGACGCGTCTCGGTTGGCAGCCCACGCAACTGGCGGTACAGATACTGGAAAAGATGCTTGGACTTCTCGGCACTGTCGTCGCTAGCATCGAGGATGAGTGCGTCGCGCTTGAAGGACTCATTGGCAGTCACATTTCGTGACAGGCGAATGACTTGAATAATCAGGAATGCCCATACAATCGTGCCGATAAGGAGGGCGACTGACGCCAGAAAGCCAAGGCCCTGCCGAGACTACATGTGCCACAAACAAACCATTAGGTGATTGTTGTGATTCTGAAGCGAGACAGCCGCAATCATTCAACGTCACTAACTGAGATCTGTTGATGAAGAACTT
Organism: Lagenidium giganteum; assembly: GCA_002286825.1. NCBI lineage: Eukaryota > Oomycota > Peronosporomycetes > Pythiales > Pythiaceae > Lagenidium > Lagenidium giganteum. Next base: position 30,096 of record NSDO01000254.1, read on the forward strand.
CGGCTCGCTCGGTGCTCGTCACTGTGTCACTACCGTTAGGTCGGGCCCGCAACACGTTCTCCGTCTATGCAGCAATGAGGAACAGTGACGATCATGCACACACATGGAAACGATAACAGGCACGTATACCTTGACGAGGAAGATACTGCTTGTCAAGATCAACACCTCAAAGCACAACAGGAACTGCACCTGCAATTGGCGAGTAATTTCAAACACGTCATAACCATGACCAAACACTGCATGCGCTACGTTGCACAGACGGTACCCCAAGGAATATGAGGAAGTATCGATAGTTGTTTTCCCCCACACAACCATTGAACCAAACTATAACGGAGAGCAGATGCGCATGCAGATGCTTGTTAGTGATTTTGCTTTGCTTGCATCGTGTCTGCATCAGACGATAAGAGAGCTTACTGCAGCTGCAGACACAAGCGATCACAAGGTCAACGACACGCAATATCCCACTACAAAGCGACAGCGCACGTACTGGTGATCAAAGCGTCCAACGCAGTGGTTGCACACGCGGCAGTGCTTGGACCGAGGCAGTCTGCAACGCAGCGGCATCAGTGCGGTTGGTGACAACGATGATGGGTGCGAGACGTGTGGTGCACTCACTTGAGGATCTTGCATGTTCGACAGTATTTGTTCTCAGGGAACAGCACTGGATGGTGCTGGTATTTCGCGAACGTGTCCATGTTGTCGGCGCGAATGATGCCGGGATCACGCACACACATGAGCAGATACAGCACCGAACACGTCGCAAACAACGCGCCAGCGATCCACCTCACACCACCACCACCAACACATCGTCAACAAAACCAGTGACATCAACACCCTCCTGGTCAGCCCATTGGCCACGCAGCTCCGTACTTGTGGTACGCGCCCACGAGCTCATTCGGAAGCTCGGGATGCACACGCGTCACAAACAGGAAGTAACTCGCGCACATCAACGTCACGTAGATGCACTGCCATCACCAAGAAGGTTAGCACCCACCACATCCACAAACATGGCAAAATGACAAAATGCATGAAGCCACATTGACACCCACCTGGACGATCGGATTGCGCTCCCAGACGACATAATTCCACGCACGGCGCAGGGCTCCTCGCAACCGCATTGTTGCTGCTCAGTGACTGTGGTCACATGCAAATCAGGACCCGAATTTCACGTTATATATTCGGGACGACCGTCCCCAATTTAAAAGGAATATTCGGAAAAAATGCAGTATTTTCTCACCACCGGCATGAGCGTTCTGTTGACATTCTGAAGGTATATAGGAGGTGGCAGTGTGTTAATTGAAAGCTCATTATTGACTTAAGATAGCAAGCCAGTTTTTCTCCAGCAGTTCGCCAAAGTCTCCTCACTAATGTCTGCCCATGCTCCATCCGCCCAGAGTAGCGCGTCACCAACGTCGATGCTCTTGAATGTGCGATGCCCTGCGAGACCGCGGACAAGCATTTCGTTCACCTTGCGTGTGGAGATTCTGCACTTCAGTGCAGCAATCACCCCTTGGTCCATTGGCTGTAAGATGGCGGTCGTGCTGGGTGGACGTTTTAGCAGCTCTACATTTGACAAGCGAAAGTTCTCCCGCAGGTTGTGGCAACGCGCACCATCATAGACGACCAG
>NSDO01000254.1:57728-73410 GCA_002286825.1 Lagenidium giganteum
GATTGGTCGAGCTTATCATGGAAAATCGTCGATAAGAATTCAAGGTTTTTTCTTATCGACGATTTTCCACGTTAAGGCGCTTGGTGGGTTAAATCCAACCGAATTGCTTTGTGTGAGCGTACGTCACGGTTACGATGCGCTGATGTTCTTGTGCTGCTGAATATTCAGATAAAAAGGCATCAAAATCTTCCCAGCACGTGAATTCTGCATTCTCAATCGTGGTAACCTCCACCGTGGCGTCTGTGGCTACATTCTGCATTGAGAACGTGGGTAGTGGGTAGTTCTCGACATCATGTTTCAGCGATCGCAGAGCTCAAAACATACCTGTGTGGCAACGCCACTGTTGCTGTCGCTTTCGCTGTCATCGCTGTCGTCGTGCACCCGCTTGCGCCCTCGCTGCCGCATCACGTGTCGTCCAGGTGGCGTTTTCGAAATTGGCGCGATTTGGATGCACTGGTCGTTTTTTTATTTCAAGATTTAGAGATTTGATGAGATGAGTGATTGTGCCCGACCCCTGACCAATCCCTCGCCGAACCCTCACCTAGTCGCTGTTCCTGGGGAAGTTTCCAGTCGCTGGCAATAGTCACTTCCATTCAAAAACAGAGAATGCAGCGAAAGTGAGCCCAGCGTGATCATTAGTGGTGTTCAAACGTTCTTGATGTTTGCTTGATGATTTTGTCGACTCCGCTGTGATTGGCAGAAAACAAGCCGTCTGCTTCTGCATGCGTAATCTGCTTGATGCTCCCAACACGCAGCTCGAGAGATACTTGTGGGGATCATCAAGCAGAGAGATGGTATCACACGGCAGAGCGCGGCGCCAGTGGGACCGTGATGCCGCGCGCGACGGTGGTAAGACGTCCGAAGACGTTGTTCTACAGTGGCTATCAACGGGAAACAACTACGAGCGGTGGAAGGGYGGCGCTTCTCTTGGAGTATYCAAGGAAAAACTGTGCTCGGATGTTGTCGCCGTCTTGGCTCTCGAGGGCATAACRCATCGATCTAATCGAGATGTACGCAAYAAAATAGGYGATTTGGARAAGAGTTATCGCGCAGCAGTGGATTGGCTGCACCACACCGGTTCAGGGATCGAAGAGAGCGAAACTCGTGCGGCCACAATCGAAAGAGAGCTTCGACGACGCTGCAAACACTATGACRCGCTAGATCCCATCATAAGAGATCGTCCGTCAGCTCGTCCAATGTACACAAACGAAGACGAGGAAAGCAACGTTGAGTCCGATTCCGTCGCCGAATCTGATTCCCAGGTCACTGAGCTGAGTTGATGCACGCCTCCGGTGGTTCCTGAGTCGCGAACCACGACACCACCACCCCTTCGCCTGAGCCCTACCTCGTCAACGTCGTCGCGTGGGCAGCAATCCGTCATGTTAATCTGGCGCGACACGCAACACGAATCAGTCACGCTGGAGGAGCGTCGTCTGCTGGTAGAAGAGCAGCGACTGGAGATTGACAAACGGAAAGCGGAGCTAGAAATGGAGATGCTGCGATGCGAGGCCGAAATAAAGCGCATTCGTGTGCTCGAAGCACGTGCGCTAACGCGGCAACGACTATTGGAATGCGGGATGAATGCAACGGAAGTTGATCAATTTTTTCCTAGTGATGACCATGCAGAACAGATCGAATAGCTGTTGCCGACGCAAAGTACCGAGATGCGATTCCTCACAATTCGTATCGCTATCCTCCTCCTCCTCAATATCAATTTCATTTGAGTCACACCATTGGTCGGGGACACCTTCGCGTATGCACATATTGTGCAATATCATGCATGCCTTGACCACCTGTACGATATGTTTGGCTCAGTCGCGCGACTCCAAGCGTATTGGAATAAGCTTGAGGATCTGGAACCTTGCTTTGAGCATGCCAATCGCATGCTCAACGACGATGCGCATTTGAGAGAGTGTTGCGTTGAACTGAGCCTTGCTGTCCACTGCATTCTTGAATGGGGGTACAAGCTAGTGCTTTGGAGCGTATGCAGAGTCTCCAACCAGATACTCACCGCGACTGAACCGCTGTTGAACACTCGCATCGCGACTGAGTTTTGCATTCGTGAGAACGCGTTGGTCATGCGATGACCCCGGCCATCCCAAGTAGACATACCGGAACACCTTGGCGTGGTCACACACCACCAAGCCATTCAGAGCGTACGTGCTCTTCCTTGAAAAATAGTCCTCGCCGTGGTCACTTGGCTTCTGTGCCAAAGTGAACAGCRTGCCATCGATCGCCCCGACGCAACCCTGCAATCCACTTTTTGCGGTAAATGCCTRAGATATGAGCAAACGCTCATACGGATCGGGCCAACGCAGGACCATGACTTTCAATTCTTGTAGGGCGCACACGCAACGAGACWCATACAATTGGACTGTGCCTACGCCAATACCGAGGCTGGCGGCGAGTCGCGCTTGACCGACACCGTTGCCGGCGAAKCCGATGTATTGGAGRAATACGGCGAACTGGAAGTCGACAGGCCTTTGCCAACCACTCTGGAAAACGTTGTGATGCCGAATGCGCTCGACGCAAGTAACGAATGTTGGTCTGGTCATTCGAAACTCTCTTTGAAAGGCATTGTCCGATGCGCTGTCGATCCAGGCAAAGAAGTCGGATACGTCGGTACTATTGCGTCTTGTGCGCTCACCCACATATCTGCAGGACACCACGAGGGTGTAGAGCGCGACAAGACACTTCATCTCTCTTGCATGTGGTCCGTGCGCTCTGACAGCTTCTGCACGCACGACCAACCCGAGGATGGCACGATTCAGCACGCGCACCAGATCCTTCCGAGCCGACAGCAATAATCAGGGGGCTCAAAGGAACCATCACACAACGTTGTTTAATTGGTTGAAATTTGCACGTGCTCCTATTTCCATCAAGCAAACATCAAGAACGTTTGAACACCGCTATTGGCGGGAAAATCGCAAACCGCGAACAATACCGGTTCTTAACACGCTGTGATATCTTGTAACGATAACACGTGTGTGTGTGGTCCACTCCACCGTGCACGGGTGGCTGCGCGAGCTGCGCCGCGTTGGGAGAAGGCGCACAAGGGGGTAGACGCTGAAGCGAGGGTAAACGTTGGGTGAGCAGTCGGCGCGCGCCAAACTACTCCACTCCGACCACCATGTCGTTCTTCTTCCAGAAGCCCGAAAATGCGCTCAAGCGCGCCAAAGAGCTCATGTCGGTGCCCAACGTGGACGCCGCCGTGCTCAAGCGCACGAAGCGCGCCGCGCTCGAGATCCTGCACGATGCGCTGGTCGCGAAGAAGAACCGCACGTGGCAGCCAATGCACGAAGAGCTGATGGTGCTGTACCTGGACATCTGTCTGGAGCTGCAGCTGGGCCGCATCGCCAAGGACGGCCTCCACCAGTATCGCAACCTGTCGATCCAGCACAACCCGGCGTCGCTCGAGAACATCATCCATCACTTCGTGTCCACGGCCGAGCAGAAGCTGGCGCAGGCCAAGAAGGAGAGCAATGAGCTGATCATCCAGGCCGCCGCGTCGGTCGATCTGGAGGCGGCGCAGACGCCGGAAGCCGTCATGATGTCCACCACCACGTTCGAAGGCTCGAGCGACCGCACGGACCGCGAGGTCGTCGTGCCATGGCTGCGCTTCATGTGGGAGACGTACCGCACGGTGCTCGACATCCTCAAGTGCAACAGCAAGCTCGAAGGCCTGTACAAGAGCGTCGCCATGAAGGCGTTCGTGTTCAGCGTCGAGTACCAGCGCAAGATCGAGTTCCGCCGTCTGTGCGAGATCCTGCGCAACCACTTGGGCAGCCTGCAGAAGCACGCCAGCGCGCCAACGAGCCTGTCGACGCGTCAGATGCGCGCCTGGGACGGCTTCACGCTCGAAAGCGTCGAGGTGCTGCTCGAGATCCGCTACCGCCAGCTGCAGGTGGCGTCCGAGCTGGAGCTGTACTCGGAGGCGTTCCGCACCATCGACGATATCAACACGATCATGAACCTCGTGGACCAGATCCCTCGCCTGGAACTCATGGTCACGTACTACGAGAAGCTGGCGCAGATCTTCCTCGTGTCCAAGAACCACCTCTTCCACGCGTACGCGCTGTACAAGTGGTACGCGCTGCGTGTGGCCGGCCTGCCAGGCATGGACGGCGGCGCTGCCGTCGCGGCCGCGCAGTCGCTCTTGAAGGAGGAGGAACAGAAGACGATGGCCACGCGTGTCGTGCTCGCCGCGCTGTCGGTGCCGCTCGTCGAATTTGAGGCGCCCGTGCTGGACGAGTCGTCGTCGTCGTCCGAGAACACGGCCGACTCGCTGCTGTCGTCCGCTGCCCGCGAGAAGAACGTGCGCATGGCTGCCTTGCTCGGCTACACCACGACGCCATCGCGTGCCCAGCTGTTGGAAGAGATCGCGACCGCCGGCATCATCTCCAAGGCCATCCCTGAAGTGGCCGCCCTGTACCAGCACATCGAGCGCGAGGAAGTGGACCCACTCCAGATCGTCAAGCAGGTCCATCCATTCCTCGAGAAGTTGCGCGCCGTTGCTGGCCAGAAGGCCTCGTACAGCGCCTACGTCGTCAGCATCGAGAAGCTGCTGGTGCGTCGCGTGCTGTTCCAGCTCACGCGCGTGTACTCGAGCGTCACGATCGAGCACCTGCGCTCGCTCTTCGTCGGCCTCAACGTCACCTACCAGGAGGTGGAGCAGTTGATCGTGCGTTCGCGCTCGCTCAGCACCGTCGCCCACGCCAGCGCGCCTAGCCTGTCGTCCATGTATATGCGCAACCAGCACGGCGTGGAGTCGTCTACGGCCGTGGCCACGGCCAACGCTCTGCGCACCAAGATCCGCATCGACCACGTCGAGCAGTGCGTGCGCTTCAGCGAGGCCGTCGAGTTGGAGGCCAACCCAGCGCAGTTGACGCTCTTGGGTGAGCGCCTGAGCCGTGTGCTCCGCAAGGTGCACCACAAGAAGGACGCCGAGACCACCGCCGCTCAGCGCAAGGCGCTGTTCCAGAAGACTCGCGCCGAGATCAACGCCACGCGCCGCGAAATCCTCGGCCGCAAGGAGATCATTGAGCGCAAGAAGGAAGAGCTGGAGCGCTTGCAGCAGGAGAAGGTCAAGACGCTCGAGAAGAAGCGCCAGGAGTATGAGCAGATGCGTCAACAGATGGAGCGTGAGCGCCTGGAAGCCGAGGCCAAGCGTCGCGAAGCCGAGAAGAAGCAGAAGATCAAGGATGAGATCGCGCTCAAGGAAACCAAGCAGATGCTGGACAAGCTTGGCCACAACACGGACAGCATCGACCTGGAGAACGTCGATCGCGACCAGATCCTCAACGAGGCCAAGGAGAAGGCTCAGCGCGCCAAGGAAGAGGCCCAGCGCAAGCTGCGCGATGCCGCTCGTCGATTGGACTACATCATCCGCGCCACCCGTGAGGCTGAGCAGCCAATTCTGCAGAAGCAGTTCACGGCCGCCAAGGAACAGGCCAAGAAGCAGTACGAGGATGACAAGAAGGCCAAGATCGAGCAGGCGAAGACCGAGCACGAGCGCGGTCTCGCTGAGCAGGCCCGTCTTGCCGTGTGCCACACCATCACGTCGACCTTCGTCAGCGCTCACGTTGAGCGTCGCAAGGAGCAGTACAAGAAGGCCTCGGAGCTGCAGAAGAAGAAGGCGATGTTGGAGCGTCTCGAGCGCCGTGTTGCCAACGCCAAGGAACGCTACGAAGAGGAGCAGGCTCGTCTTCGCGAGATCCAGGAAGAAGAAGAGCGCAAGCGCCGTGAAGAAGAGGAAGAGCTCGAGCGTCAGCGCCAGGCTGAGATCGACGAAGCTCTCCGTCGTGAGGAGGAGGCGGAAGCCCAGCGCGAAGCCGAAGAGCGTGAGCGCGAAAAAGCCGAAGCTCGCGAACGCGAAGCCGAAGAAGAACGTGAGCGCCAGAAGAACTCGCGCTTCAGCTCGAGCCGCGATGGTGCCTACCGTCCACCAACTCGTCGCGATGAAGGCGAGTGGACCTCGGTGTCTCGCGCCGGATCATCGCGCGCGGCCGCTCCAGAAGGCAACTGGGATCGTCGTGGCCCACCTGCTCGTGAAGAGCGTGGCCGCTTTGGTGACCGCGAACCACGTTCGGACCGCTTTGGCGACCGTGAACCACGCGGCGATCGCTTTGGCTCTGACCGCTTCGGCGACCGTGAGCCACGTGGTGACCGCTTTGGCTCGGAACGCTTCGGCAACCGTGAACCACGTCGCTTCGGTGACCGCGAGCCTCGCTCGGATCGCTTCGGTGATCGCTCGGACCGCTTTGGCGACCGTGAGCCTCGCTCGGATCGCTTCGGCGACCGCGAACCACGTGGTGACCGTGAGCCTCGCCGCTTCGGTGGCGAAGAAGGCGGTGACCGCTGGGGCCGTGGTGATCGTCCAGCCCCTGCTGGCGATCGCGAGCCACGTCGTTTCGGTGGCGATCGCAACGAGGGTGGCGATGATCGCTTCTTCGGCCGTGGCCGTGAAGGATCGTACCGTCCTCCTCGTGCCGGTGACCGTGATGGCGATGCCCCAGCTCGTCCTGCGCGTGAGACTGCCCGCGCTCCTGAGTCTGGTCGTTGGAGATAAATGTCGCGGTCGACGGTGTCGTTTGCGGAGCTCGTCGCCTCTCATTCGTCGTAGTTAGGACTGGTCTGTATTGCGATAGAAGGTTGTTGCGATCGTTGCCATCCGGGCGGCGGACTGGGAACGGCTGAGTGAGTACGAAGAGTCCATCGAGTAACACAGCAACATCCTATTTATTTCAATCGATCGTCAGACTTGACCTTGGCACATGTTACGTTACATCTTCCTCAATGGAATAATCGCACGGATGTGTACGTTTGTTAGTTCCTTTGATATTCCAGTTGATTCCACTAGCTCAGCAGCTGCGTCGCGGTTTCTAGCTGGGTAACACCAATGAAACAAAACGCAGAGAAGAAAAGAAGCAGAATTTGAGGAGCTTAGCATTTGCTCAGCTTGATCTTACGCAGCTTTCGAATGCATTTGACTGCTGGGTCCGTCTTCGTCGACATCCACGATGATTTGGGACCGTTCCACTGCGCTTGAATTGGTTGAATCGATGTGCGCCACAGATCCAGCCTCAGACGACAAGACAGGCAAGGTGTAAGCCTTGATCATTGCTGGCTGCTGATAAACGCCATCGAGGAAGTCGAACGATTCTTCTTTGCGCTCTTCGTCCAGATCGCAGCACTGGTCCAACGGAAGATTTGCAGCTGCCTTTGGGAAGCCATACAGTGTGGTGACGTAGACATGGAACAAGAAAGTTCCGAATGGCAGGGCCATTGCAATCAGAAGAGCGATGTAATCAGCTGCCTTCAAGGAGAGAAGCCCGATCAATGTCAATTGCGCAATGATCAGCGCACCGACGATGAACGAGAACAAGGACGGCCAGAATGAGCCCATTGAGTTCACAGTGGACCAGCGTGACTGAGTGACGAAGAGGTAGTAGCGCTTGTAGACCAGCTCGGAGCAAAGGAAGAAGAATGCGCCAAAATACGCAACCAGCGGCGCGATCGGGGCAAACACAATGACCAGCAGGAAGATCAGAAATTGCTGGGCCAAGAAGTAGGCCGAGTCCATGTCGGACGCGTAGTTGAGCGGGTAGAGTCCCATCCACGGGAGCCGTTCCGGGATCTTGGCGTAAGTGGGAGCAAACATCTTATGGAAAATGTCTTTGGCCAGTGGAAGCACGCGCAACAACATCATCGGGAGGTCGACGCAGATCTGGACGATGATGAACGTGATAAACAGAGTCGACTGACTTGCAATACTGGAGCCAAGGAAAAACAGCACTCGTTTTGGTTGATCAACCATGGCCATCATCTGAGCGAGCACAGATCCAGTCACCGCGGACACAAAGAACATCTGGAAAACCTGGAAGTAGCACAACTTGCTGAACAAACTAGCGTCGACTTCGGTGAGCGAAAGGTGCCCTTCTCGGGTAGCAAGAATCTTGAAAATGACATTTGCCAAACCGTTCATGCTAACGAGAATCAATGGAGCCGCTTGTTCCAGGCCCTTCTGAATCCACGGGTAGGTGTCAATAGCTTGTTCCCAAAACACGGACGTGTGGCGCAACTTCTCCACATTGGCCAAAGACGTCACGAACGCGGTCGGAATAGTCCAGAAGCACACAATCAAGAACGTGCTCAGCGCCGCAAACAATCCCCAAGAGACCTTCAGGTGGTGAGGCAAGCCAAAATTCTCCCACACAATGTCTTTGATGTGCGGGGCTGGAAGAATACGGAGCTTGACCGGATTCTGTGTTTGCAGCAGTTGCTGCGCTGCGTGCGCCATCCGCAGTGATCGGAAGCTGACAAAAGCGCTGCTTCTCATCACAGTATCGTCTTGCTTCTGGTCCACAGACTCTTGTACTTTCTTCGAGATTTGGCTGCCTTCTGATTTGACCAGCGGCTCACTTTCCGATGGGTCAACGGATGTCTCTGCCACATTCAAACCAAGAGTTCGCTTGAGAGGCGCCGGAACCTGCATCGCGCTGAGCTGGTTCTCCAAGTTTCGCAACGAAGGCCACTTCGTAGGTGCCTCAAACGATCCATAAAACCCGTGCGGTTGCTTCGTCAGGTCAAATTGCCGGCGGACAATCGACTTGCGCTCGTCCAAAATTTCTTGATTCAACCGGTCGCATTCGCGGCGGAAGTGGTCGATAGTATCCACTCGTTCGCCGCGACCACATAATCCAAAAAATCGGCGATGGATCACATGATCTGGACGTGGCACAGGCGTATCGGCGGCCATAATGCCATTCTTGATCATCTCCTGGTAGGATCGTTCTCGGTCTTCCAGATCTGCGACAGCAGACTCCAAGCGATACTTGGCCGTGTTCCGTTCTTCCAACAGTTCTTCCAGTCGTGCGCATTCCACGCCGATGTAGACGCTGTGCACGGAATCCGGGAACAAATACTCCATGTAAGTCATCAGAGTCTGCGGCCGACGAAGGGCGATTGGCAGGTCCGTCACGACGACGCTGTATTGCTGTGCAGCGAGGCGCGACAGGAACTGGTGTCGGCGCTTGACGTACTCCTGGTACTCATCAACCAGCAAGTACATGACGTAGATGCTCATGACGTACATGACCACCAGTGATCCATACAAACGCCAGTTGTTCGTCATGACATTGGCGATCGACAAACGATCGATCAAGTCCACGTGAACACGCTGTCGATCCCAAAACGAGCGCAATTCTTCACCCGACGGAGCTGAATTGTCCATGAAGGGGACAACAGGAAGCACATCGGGCAGGACGTCTGCACGCAACGCTGCGGCGGCCACTTGCGTGGCTGGAGATGGCGAGGACGATGATGACGAAGAAGGAGCGCTGCCATCGTCTGGTAGCATGGGCGCACTGGACAGGAACAGCGGGAAGAGCACCAGCGAGCAGAGAATCACGAGACCTGCCACTTTCTGGCCGAATCGGACAAAGCGGAAGAAGACCCAGGCGTCGAGGCCGCACTTGTTGACGATCGTGCTGTCGCTGACGTTCATGACGAACGGAATCCAGCGGAACCACTTGAGTCGCTCGCGACGCTGCATGTTGCAGTGGTTCTCGTGCTCGTACACATGCGGGCGCCGCGTGCGGAAGAACTCGTAGACAAGCCACGAGACGAGGAAGATCGGGAAGTAGATGATCGCACTGGTGCCCAGCACGTCGGAGGAGCTGCGGATGACGGTGGGCTTGGTTGCATTGCCTTCGAACGCCGGCGCTTCACTTGCGGCGTCCATGGCTGTCACAGCCAACAGCGCCAACATGATGCAGTCGTGGCGGTTCCAGTTGTTGGAGCGCTGGCTTGTGTGACATCCACCGAGACAAGACCCATCTGCTGGGGCTCGGCAGCGTAACCAGGCTCGTACCCCAATTATTGGAACGCAGTTCAAGTTTCACAGGAATCTGACCCCAAGAAATGGCCGATCGGACTTTTCCAGAAATTACTCGCATATTGAAAAAATTGGGATTGCGGTCAAGCCTCATTTTGTTCAGCATCACACCTCGAGGCAGGCAACCAAGACGGAGACGTGGACTACTCCCCCTAACACTCGCCGAGCATCCCTGCTGACAGTGCACCGTGTCCCCAAATCGCTACGACTCTGCACGAACTACTGGTTAGCTTAGCGAGGGATCACCTTTCGGGATGTTATTTTTGGAACTTTCAACTCCTGAGATTGGTGCCGGCGAACCCACAGTTGGTGGATCCCGATTTTCAGAGGGGGACATGTGTGGATGCCGGCGGCCATCGGCCGAGTCAGAACAAATGGGAGCGCGTGACGAAGCAAAGCTTTGCGCTTTCGTGCTCTCTGCACCGATTGTGAAGATGCCATTCCGATGAGTGGTTTGCGTTGATTTTCCATGAGCCTCTCGTCGAACTGCTGCGCCGGGCAGGAGTCCGGCGCTGGCGGGGACCTGCCAGCTCACACGGTGGTCTCTTGGAGAGACAAAGTTTGTTGAAATCAAAGAGCGCAAGAGCGGAACAGATCCTGGGATCAGCATCGCAGCACTCACGAATGATGCGGATGTGGATCGTCCATGATGATACGATTTGCACCTGACCCAGATCCAGCCAGTCTGATGGGTTTGGGCTCAAGCCCAGGCTATGACGCCCACAATGCAACGCAAAGTTTCCCGCGCCACGTCTTGCTTGCTCCAGTCGCTGGAGAGAGCCACCACCTTGCTGATCTCTCTCTCACTCTCGCTTGTGCTCGCAACCCCAGACGTGCCGTGCCATGCCGGCCATGGCGTCAACGCAAGACATCGCCGTGCTAGGCGATGACTCCAACGGGCACTACGCTCGTCTCGCTACCCCAACGCACATAATCTCCCAGTCATACGCCAGCACCAATCACAGCAAGAAAGGGTCAACCCTCAATGCCGAGAGTACAGATCCAAAAGCACCGCAGTCAGTGTCGTTCTCGGAATTGTTCCAGTTCGCAGACTCGCGCGACCGAGTGTTAATCGCTATCGGCTGTATTGCTGCTGCCGTGACTGGCATGCTCGAGCCCATGCTCATTGTCTTGATGGGCGACGTGATCAACAGCTTCAATCCACGCAAAGTGATCACGATGGACCAGCTCGTGCACAATGTCAACCACGTCGCGCTCAACTTCGTGTTTGTGGCCTGCGGTTTGCTCGTGACTGGGTGGATCCAAGTGGCATGCTGGACGGTGGCAGCGTCGCGTCAAGCCAAGCGCATTCGTAACGCGTACGTACGTGCCATCTTGATCAAGGAGATCGGTTGGTTCGACGTGAACGATTCCATGCAGCTGGCGACCAAGGTGTCCGACTCGGCGTTGTCCATCCAGGAAGGTCTCGGCCGCAAGGTTGGTGATGGTATCGGCGCATTCGCCAACGGCATCACTGGTTGCATCATCGGTCTTTTCAAGGGCTGGGAACTCACCCTGGTATTGATGGCGTGTGTTCCCTTGATCTCGCTGTCCGGAGTCATCCTCATGAAGGCCGTCGCGAGCGCAACGCAAGCAGGCATCACGTCGTACGCGCAGGCCGGTGCTGTGGCACAGGAAGCCATCAGCAATGTGCGCACCGTGCAAATGTTCAACTCGATTCCCCATTTCATTAGCAAGTACGCGACTGCGCTCGGTCCCACAACAGTCATCGGTGTTCGTCGAGATATCATGATCGGTGTGGGCGTGGGACTGCTGGTCCTGAGCAACCTGACAACTTATGCCATCGGCATGTACTACGGCGCGTACAAGGTCTCGGCCGATCAGCTGCGAGAAGACCCATGCGAAGGATCCGAATGCTATGACGGTGGCAAAGTGTTCACGATCTTCTTCTGCGTCCTCTTTGGCGCGATCCATCTTGCTCAGTGTGCTCCTTCGCTGGAGGCTGTCGCTACGGCACGCGCTGCAGCATACGATGTGTTCGCCATGATTCACGGTGGCTCATTGATCGATCCGTTGAGCGAGCGTGGCGCCAAGCTCGATCAAGTGCACGGAAAAATCGAGATCCGTGACGTGACGTTCTCGTACCCATCGCGCCCGGACATCAACGTGTGCAGCAATTACTCGTTAACGATTGAGGCAGGGGAGACGGTGGCGTTGGTCGGCCCGAGTGGAAGCGGGAAAAGCACGATCGTGTCCCTGCTTAAACGCTTCAACGACCCAAGCTCTGGTTCTGTCAAACTTGACGGCACGAATATTCGCGACCTCAACGTCAAGTGGCTTCGTCAGCAAATCGGATTGGTTGGCCAGGAACCGGTGTTGTTCGCCACGTCGATCTTGGAAAACATCCGCAATGGCCGCCCATCGGCGACGGATGACGAAGTGTTGGATGCTGCCAAGATGGCCAATGCCTACAATTTCATCATGGAATTCCCTGAAGGATTTGATACGCAGGTGGGAGAACGCGGAACGCAATTGTCGGGTGGACAGAAGCAACGTATTGCGATCGCACGCGCCATTATCAAGAATCCACCCGTGCTTCTGTTGGATGAAGCCACAAGCGCCTTGGACACAGAGAGTGAGAAGATCGTGCAAGAGTCGCTTGATCAGCTTGTGGCTTCATCGAAGCGCACAACCATCATCGTGGCGCATCGCTTGTCGACCATCCGAAATGCAGACAGAATTGCTGTGCACAGCAAAGGAAAAATCATCGAAATTGGGACTCACGATCAGCTGATGCGCATGAAAGACGGCCATTACAAAGCTCTTGTGGAAGCCCAGACGCGCGCTCCAGTGCAGGCGAAACCAGAATTCCACTTTGGCTATTCCATGAGCCTTCCGTTGCTTGAGTCCGATGCGTCAGTTGACCTGCTCCAATCAACGCAGATGTTCCAGTCACATGATCATGTGCGCTCTCTCAGCGTGATCAGTCACGGCGCGAAGACTTGTGAAACAAAGGTGATGTCTGAAGAGCATATCGAGACAAAGAATGTATCGATGGCACGGCTGTGGAAGTTAACGTTTGAAGACTGGAAGCACTTGGCGCTGGGTGTGGTTGGCACTGTGCTGAACGCCGCGGTCTATCCCGTTTGGGGTGTGTTGCTAGGCAAGATCATCACTCTCCTTCTTGACTACTCCAAGACCAAAAGCGAAATGCGAGAAGAGGCTGGCTACCGATCCATTGCATTTTTTGGCATGGGTATCCTGGCGTTGGTGACTTCGGTCGTGCAAAAGTACGGGTTTGGTGTGGTCTCTCATCGTCTAGTGGCCAAGATGCGCTTGAAAACGCTCGAGTCTGTTTTACGACAAGATATCGGATGGTTTGATCTCCCAGAGAATTCGTCTGGTTCGCTGATCTCGCGTCTCACTGCCGACTCGGCCGCTTTACACGCTGTGACGGCGGGCACGCTCAATCAGATGCTGACATATCTTTCGACCATTGGTGTTGGATACATCTTGGGCTTCGCGTACTCGTGGGAATTTGCTCTGGTGTTGTTGGCAATTTTACCACTCATGTTGTTCCCGGCATTTGCCACAGCGCAGCAACTGTCAGGAACAAGCAATAACAAGTCCGCCAATGATGCAGACCAAATGGCGAGCTCGCTGTTGGCAGAAGCAATTACTTCGATGCGCACTGTCGCCTCCTATGGCATGGAAAGATCACTCAATTCGAAGTACTGCAGCTTGGCTGATGCTTCCAAGCGCACCGACGTGAAGGTCGGCCTGGTCAACGGATTGTGGTTTGGCATGTCCCAGTGTGTCAAATTCCTCAACATGGCGCTGCTATTCTGGATTGGAGGACAGCTTGTCAAGAACCGCACCATCAAGTTTAAGGACATGTTTATTGTCCACATGGCAATCATGATGAGCTCCCTCGGCGCTGGAGTTGCGTCCCAAAGTATGCCAAACGTCGCAAAGGGCAAGGAAGCTGCAGCCCGCGTCTTCGAAATTATCGAGCGCGTTATAACATCGATGCGACGTCAACTAGTGGTGAAGTGATTCCCCGAGTACGTGGTACCATCGAGTTCAAACGCGTCGCGTTCACCTACCCAGCTCGTCCCGATGCGCAGATCTACAAGAACTACAACCTCACGATCAAGTGCGGCCAGACCGTTGCGCTTGTGGGCGCCAGCGGTAGCGGCAAGAGCACTGCAATCTCGCTCATGGAGCGCTTCTACGATCCATCGGCCGGCGTGGTGACGCTGGACGGCAAGGACTTGAAGTCGCTCAATTTAGTGTGGCTGCGCGAACGCATCTCGCTGGTGAGTCAGGAGCCCGTGCTGTTTGCTGGCACGATCGCYGAGAACATCGAAATGGGCAAGCCCGGCTCGTCGCGCGAAGAAGTGATGGARGCAGCCAAGAAGGCGAACGCGCACGACTTCATCTGCAACTTCCCGGACGGCTACGACACGGACGTGGGCGACCGTGGCGCGCAGGTGTCTGGTGGCCAGAAGCAGCGCATCGCCATCGCGCGTGCCATCTTGCGCGACCCAGAGGTGCTGCTGCTGGACGAAGCGACGAGTGCGCTGGACAACGAGAGCGAGCGCGTGGTGCAGGAGTCGCTGGACCGGTTGCTGAAGCTGAAGCGGCGCACGACGATCATCGTGGCGCATCGGTTGTCAACGATCCGCAATGCGGACTTGATCGCGGTGACGAAGGACGGCGAGATCGTGGAGCAAGGCACGCACGACCAGTTGATGCAGATCGATAGCGGCGTCTACAGAGCACTTGTGGCACAGCAATCGCACAGCTGACGTGAAAGTGGGTTATGATATTCGTGGATAATTGATGACTATAGAGAATTCACGTGCACAGACATGTGCTGTGCACGTGAATTCTCTCGTCTCAGTTTTGAAATACAATCCCACGTTATATAGTCATTATTTATCCACGAATATCATAACCCACATGTAGTACATCATCGTGGTCTCTAAGGGGGTCTAGGGGTACTCTAGATGCCATTTTATGCACTGCTTGAGCGGACGATGTAACATAATCAATGCAGTCCGTCCACTAGCGTACGCTCAGAGAAAGAACGCGCGAAGTTACTTAATCCTAATGTGAATTCTTAGGAATTGTCAGAACTAGCCACTTTAAACGAGGAACCACCAGAGTGATTGTAGTCATTAAAATCAAGTAGTGCGTAAAGTTCCTAAACCTGATTTGAACCGGTTCCGTGTCACCGAACCGATGTAACACCAACAATTATGATCATGGTAGGTTTTATACACCGTGCGGGACTGAGTTCCCAAGTTCCACAAAAAATCTCTACACTGTCTCTCTATCACTTCTTTCTCTTCTATACCCTACCCCCTCTCTATAAATAATACAATATATATATAACAAAGTATAGGAACTCGGAACCCGAGCACCAGCAGCGGATGTCAATGTAACCACAGCCCTTCTAGATATTAAAAGTTGGTTCCGAAAATTTTGGAACCCGATTACCCACAAGTCGCCAATTAGTTGCCATTCACTATTGAATTGAAGCACCACAGCAGCTCTGGTAAGTACGACATCGTTTTGGAACCGGTTCGGAACTCGGTTTCGGAACCTCGGTTTCGGAACCTCGGAACTCAGCATTACTTTTTTTCTGATAAATATATACATCAATATATAGAAGCTATAAAATTTGGGAATCCAGTTGAGGAATATAATGATCGGTCGAGTCTATAGAATCATTCATCTTGAAAGTGACCTATGCTACATTGGTTCTACTGTCAACAAGTTATCATGGCGTTGGCAAGGACACAAAAATAACTTTCGACG